>JAMZAV010003188.1:0-58257 GCA_024449915.1 Sweltsa coloradensis | reverse complement strand
GTGAGGGGGGGCGCAGAGCTATCTCAGGAGGTGAGGAGGCGCTAGGGGGACTATGTAGACATATATTGTTTGTATGTTTTCAGATTCAGGACGGTGGGGCGCGAGCTATTGGTGGACTAGATTATTTGTGTGTCTTCGATCAGTGACGGTGAGGGAGGCGCAGAGCTATTGGTGGACTAGATGTTATTTGTTTATGTCTTTCAGATTCAGTGACGGTGAGGGAGGCGCAGAGCTATTGGTGGACTAGATGTTATTTGTTTATGTCTTTCAGATTCAGTGACGGTAATTTTATTAAATAATTTAAATAAAAATTCAATTTTATGTTAGAGCTATATGAATTATTCCAATTTTAGGGGATTATTTAGGGGTATTTGGGGTGGAATATCGCTTGCCTCTCGGCGAATGATTTTTCATATTAGTAATGTAGCATCATGCCAAATTTCATGCTGATAACTCATTAGGTGCCTTCATGGTGAATGCTGGAAATCAAGGTAAAAATAATATAAACTGTAAGGGATGGGGGTTGAAAAAATGTGGTTTAGGAAATGAGAATAGGCCGATTGGGTTTAAACACATTAAAACATAATTTTAATAATTAATTTGAATAAAACATCAATTTTAGATTAGAGCTACGAATTATTCCAATTTTAGGCGGTGTTGGGGGTATAATATCGCTTAATTGCCTCTCGGCGGATTATTTTTCATATTATTGCGTACCATCATGTCAAATTTCATGATGATAACTCATTAGGTGCCTTCGTGGTGAATGCTGGAATTTAAGGTAAAATAATATAAACTATTAGGGATGGGGGTTGACAAAATGTGGTTTATATAATGAGAATAGACCGAATGGGTAAAATCACATAAGAACATAATTTAAGTAACTAATTTGACTAAAAATTCAATTTTAGGTTAGAGCTATGAAATATTTTAATTTTAGGGGATGATTTAGGGGGTGTTATGGGTAGAATATTGCTTGTCTCTTGGCGGAAGTTTGTGAGTCTGAGATACATCTAAGTGTGGTCCAAGTTTCATAGTTCTAAGATGTACCGTTTTCTTTGTAGGCTCTTATTCCTCCCTGGCAGAATCTACTACCCCCTCCCCCCCCCCCCAACCAACCAACCAGCCAGCCGGACGATTATCGTCGATATTTAGGGACTTTTTTAACACAGAATGGGTTATCGAACCGGGCTGATTTTTTTTTGGTATGTCATGGACCACATATCAGGTCATATACCGAGTTTCAAGATTGTAAATCCTTCGGGACGGTGTGTGCAGATAGCTGAAAACCCCCCAACTCGGGTAGGAGTAAACAGGGTCGAGTTAGTCATCGCCTTCTAGCAGTCGCGTGCGCTTGGCTGCGGGCGAACGACCGTCGCCCTAGATTTTAAGTTAATTCGGATTAAGGGCCGTCAATCGTTAGGTCATTATTCGCCACTCGAGCCTAGGGGACCTACATACGAACCCATGCACATGGAACTGATGAAACATGAGAAACTAGGTCGATTAAACCAGGTAGGTCATATTGCGCCACCTATTTAAGACAATAAATTTTGTTTGTTGTGTTTAATTTTTATTGTTTTCTTACTTTAATAACATGATATGGTTATGCCCAAAAGAAAAAAAAGAATATGTATTTATGTACAAAAAAATATTAGGGTGCGTCAACCGCTAGGTCATAATACGCTTCTGTAACCTAGGGGATGTGAGAAGAAAAGTTCCATGCTGGTCAGAAGAGATAGTATTTGTTTTGGTTTGTTTGGATTAAGGGCGCATCTACCGTTAGGTCATAACTTATAATGCGCCACTCTAGCGTAGGGGATATGGAGAGGTTTATCCCATGTTGGTCAGATCCAGCCATGGGTAGATGGAGGAAGAAAGGGGTGGGGGTTCTTTCCTCGTCTTCGTCATTGTATATTCATCGTTCTTGTTGTCATGGTCGTCAGGAAGTCAAGGGGAGGAGGTTATGTCCCTGGCACGATTGTCAGAACCAGCCTCCAGTTTTGGGGAGTGATAAAACTCCCTGACATAACCAGCAAATGTTCGCGATATAGGCCTATACTGTACAGCAGCTTTCCTCGCCTTGTACAATTGTCAGAGACATGCTCGGGGCCAATTCAACCCCTGGTCCAGATAAGGAGGCTCAAAGTTTTTTTGAAATAAGGGCGCGTCAACTGTTACGTTATTAATGTGCCACTCTAACCTAGGGGTTAAGGGAATAGGTGCCCATGCTGGTACGAACCAGCCAAGGTAGGGATGGGAGGTAGTCAAGGGAAGAGTAAAGCTGCCCGACGACGACCGCCAGAGCTCGCCTTTAGTTTTGGGGTGTAATACTCCCCTACGAACGGTCTGGCCTTTCTCTTTCCTCGGCTTGAGGATTAGCAGAGCCATGCTCAGGGCTGAATATACTTACCTGGGCCCAGAGGGGGGAGTATTTATATTTTGTATATTGTCAAGTTTAGCGGATGCCACCCCTTAAGCATGGATGTTAATGCCCGAGTAGATGTTATTATGGGGGCGTAGAACTCCAGGGGACATCCACGATTATACTTGTGACCGGAATCGTCTCTAATCTAGAGTCTGGAATGAGGAGTACTTAGGGTAGTGGTGACCGTGTAATAAGAGTCATAGATCAACCAAAGAAGGGTGCACTGTATTAACAATAGACATAAATAATGATATTAAAGCCTACTCTCGCGTGGTATCGGTGAGCTCATGCAATGTACTCAGCTGAACGTGGGTTCATATCCCTTAGCATTACTATTACTATACTCAGAGAACTTAGCTTATTCGTTCCCCTTGTGACTCTGGTAGAGATGGTGTCGACCCTCGGCCACGGACCCCTCAGCAGCTGGTGATGTTTGGCTCTTCGTTCTTCTCCTCTTATAAGGCGAAGGTCCTCGGTCCTCTTCCTGTGTCTAGCACTCCTGGTTGAAGCCCCAGCTCCCAAAGCCGGACACCTAGTCCTGTCGCTTCTGATGAGCACTCAAGTCGCTTATCCTGGACACCTTGTCCGTACGTCACCTAGACGAGCTCCCTTGGTTCGACACCCGGGTAGGCACCTAGCCCTCTCGCCGGTCCGTCTTCAACTCTCCTCTCAGAACGCACCTCAGTCACCAAGAAGCTTCCCTGAGACTCCTCTTGACTTTCCCCCTCCAGGGCTCCAGTCTGAACGTCTCAAGGGCCTAAGTTCTTTCCCCTCAACCTCGTCACCACTACTCGGCAACCTTATGTTATTGAAAGGTTTGCATTCTTTCCTTAATTAAACAACTACTGTTTTGTTCTCATTAAAGTTATGTAAGTGCCAATGCTGCACATTCCAATTCATTGTTGTTTTAATCCTCTTTGCTTTGAAATGTCACAATCATTATTATCATCAATTAGAGGAAACCAAATAATTGAATTTATGAACATGGGTTCGAACCGAGCCCATGGGCATGACAATATGTTGTATGCGGCTGACAAGTAGAACAAGTAGAGAAACTAGGGCGCTTCAACCGTGTATGTCATACTGCGCCGCCTGTGATGTAGGCAGTAAATGTTTCGACTTTGCTGTGTTAGATTTTAAAGTTTTCTTAGTATATCGTTTAGTTTATTTTGTAAAAGGGCGCGTAAACCGTTGGGACATAATGCGGCACTCTAGCCTTGAGGATGTGGGAAGCACAGAACCAATCACGAGATTGGGAAAGTTGGGAGTTTCTCACGTCGCCTGACAGAGCTCGCCAATAAGTTTCAGGGAGCAATATAATCAAATTCATCTTATGTGGAACGTGTGTGGTATATTATGTGTGCTGGTGGTGAAGCCAAGGACTTTGTCTCTTTCATAGCTTTTAACGATTAGCAGAGGCGAGCTCTGGGTCACATTCTACCCCCCACCCTGACGACACAACAGACAATTAAATTGTCATCTTAATTTTGTATATAATACATGAAAATGATAAATATGATTTTTGTAATAATGTTTAACCCGAACAGTAAAGTCCGAACAGTTTTCCTTTTGAATGAGTTTATTTCAATTCAGGGCGCGTCTGTTTATGCAACACTTGCACTGCCTTGTTGTTCACAGCCATCCTGGTACTATTTGTGCACTTTTACTTCATTTTATTGCTCACCGCCATCCTAATACTTTTGTATCAATTTCTTTGGTGTTGAAAAGGACGCTATGTTTCTTTGTTTTCAACAATGTTTATCAGCACACTGAAATTACTTACTGCATCGGCCATTCGTATGGTCTAGTATTATTCTCTGTTAACTTTCGATAAGTTATTAATAAATACAGTGTTTTTACTTGTGATTTGCCATTCAAAGTGTGTGTTATTGTGTCCGTGGATCGCTGAACCAGGGCCTTCATTTACAGTCCACTCATTTGTTATCTTTAACATGGTCCTCCATTCACTCCAGAGTTTCATTTTCATCTTCATGTATCACCCATTCATCTCTTGCCCCAACACGCGTCAACCATTTTGGTAATCGGGGTGTAACACACTACCTTACATATGGTATTAGCTGATGTTTGCGAGATGGAGTTTTCCTATTTCCTCGCCTACTACGATTTGCAGAGTCATGCTCTTGGTTTAAGTCTATAACCGGCCCAGTAATATCCAGGATATACTACGACCACGTGAGAACCTAGGACGCTGAAACCAGTCAGGTTATGTTGCGCTGCATCTGATATTTTAAGTAAACTAGGAAAACGCTCAGTTGGACGCGTTGATAAGCGAGCACGTGCTATAGCTAGACCCACATTGCACATTTTTATAAATTTTCAATTTACGACGTTCGCGTTTCCAGTATTATTTATTATTGCCAAGGTATTTGGGTAAACCCGTGTTTAAATCTTTACTTTAAAATCCACCGCCATCTAGAGGATCTTGACTCCTTGGGAAAACTATTTAAACTCTTTGTTGACAAATAATAGACTACTTCCTCGAAAGTATTTTGATTACTTCTAGGTGGCAGTGCATTAGAAACTTCGCGCGTCTTTTCGTTGCCATGGCAACGTTACTTTTGTTATAATGTAATTTCCATCTACACTACTAATCGGATCAAACTAAAATTAACATATTCGTGACCGGACGGACATTCTAAATGATTTGGCTATCTCAGATTTTGTCGCCGGTTAGTTTGAAAAAAAAACTTTCGATTAACTTTAATGTAACTTTTTAACTTTTTGAACGATTTTGCCACAAAACTAATGGCATTCAATCGAGAACAAAGCTTGCGGATGGTCAAAATTTCAACTCGATCCGAGCCTCCGTTCGAACGTTATCGCGAGACATACAAACAAAAAAAAAAAAAAACAAAACAAACAAAAAAAAAAAAAAAACAAAACGAGTGACAAATTTTTCCGGCAGAGTCAAATGGAAACGCTCGCTTCGCTCGCTTAATAAATAAGTTGTGAATTATGTTCGATTTTAAAATTATTGTTTTTTTGTTTATTTAGTTTAAGGGGGCGTTAACCGTTAGTTCAAAACGCGCCACTCTAATCTTAGGGGATATGGGGAGGAGGAGCCCATGCTGATTAGAACCAGCAACAGGTAAGGGTAGGAAGGAAGTTTAACATCACGGTGATATTGTATTTTTACATGGGTAGGGGGAGGAAGAGGAAGGTTCTCATATCGGTGTCGTCATTGTTTTTGTCATCGTTAGTGTTGTCTTGGTCTTCGTCGTCAAGAAGGTCATCAAAGGAAGGCGGGGAGGTCCCCGACGACAGGCGGGAGGGCAGTTATAGTTGTCAATGCGGACAACAAAATATTGTTTGTTTTTTTGCATCACACCAAACATGCATTTAGCAAATCAATAACCTAGTTTATTTGGATTAAGGACGCGTCAACCGTTAGGTCACAATGCACCACTAGAACCTACGAGATATGGGGAGGTAGAGCCCATGCTGTTCAAAACCAGCCACAGGTAAGGGGAGGAAAGGGGGTTCCCACGTCACGGTCGTCATTGTCATCGTTCGTGGTGTGATTGTAGTCATCGTCGTCAAGGGGTTGTCAAGGGAAGGTGGCAAGGTCCCCGAAGACGATTGCCAGAGCTTGTCTCTATTTTCGGGGAGTAAAATACTACCCTTCATACTAGCTGATGTTTGCGAGGTGGACTTTATCCCTTGAATCGACTTTTACGATTAGCAGAGCCATAGTGGGTCTAATTGGATCTTGTTTAGGCTGCGGTTTATATTGAGTGAGGTATGATAATTGTCTGTTATGGATGTTTTTATTACAGCTGGTGTACACGTTACGTGCTGTGGTTTTTTTGATGAATATGTGATCAATACACGTTTTGGTTAAAGTGGTCTCACGCGTTGGGCCGTTTATGAGAGGATTGAAACCATGTGTTGCCATGACGTTCAAATACTCCTGAAATGCTAAGTCTTGTAAGGGGTGGTCTAGTATGTTAATGTTAACGTCCCCAATCATAATACAAGTGGACCTAGCATTGCTTTCTTTTCTAGGAAGCATTTAAGTTGCTTGATGAAAACTGTTGGATCGATTGGTGTTGTTCTATAAATAGCGTATATGGTAAAGTTTGTATTATCATGTGTAAAAGTTAGTTCTGCGACATTAGCAGTGTCAAAATTGGTTTTCTTAACGGCAGTAACATTTGGGATAGTGTTTGTTTTTATGAAGATGACTATCCCATCAGCACGGGTTACACTTTTATTACAATCTAAGGTTTTGTAGTTGTTTATATGAAAGGCTCCTGTACTGTGTTGTATATGTGTTTCGGTATGTATTATAATGTCAAAAAGGTTGACAAAAATGCTAGGCTCGCTGACATTGTTTAAAAATAAAATAAACTCATCAAAATTTGTATATATTCCTCTCATGTTCATGTGCAGTATGTTTAGATTGTTGTTTTTATACAGGGCTTTTAGTTTGACAGTATTTGATGAGTCATATGTGATCATGCTCTGTAGGCCTAAATCTAACATAACGTTATCGTCATGTTTATAGTTCATTTACGAAAGAGGTAAGTGGAATGAAATTTAACTGTTGAGGTTAGTTTACCTTTTAGCTTTTGGGAACGTCAGACGGCTTCCTTATTTTAATTATTTCAGTATAACTGTCTTTGCGTTTTTAGTTTGACGTCTTGCTTTCATTGTGTTGAAGGCCCGGTCCTAAGCGATGGCAAAATTCGATGTGTGAGACGTTGGTTCTCATATTTGTGGTTTGGCAGATGCTTAACACTATTTGTGCAGTTTTTTCATCCTCACCTATTGGTAGTCCGCGGAATTCGAGGTTAGCCTCTGTTATGCTGCTCTAGATTGTGGAGGTCCTCAGCCAATGCTTCCATTTCTTCTTTCATCATCTTGTTTTCACGTTTTAGGCTAATGTTCTCTTCTTTCAAGTGTTTGATTTCCTGCACGAATTGATCCAGATTAGTACGGATTTTTTTTGTTCTAGCAGGATTTCGTCGTATTTACTAGACTGAAATTCTTGGGTCTAAACAATCTCATCCAACCTTTTTTGAATAGAATAGTCAGTTGATGCAGGACTGATGACGTTTGAGTTTGGCGGGAGAGGCCCAGTCTTACCACTTTCAGTAGAAATGGGCGTGCTCAAGCCAACAGCTGATGCATTACCTACAGCCACCGCCGCAGTGACGTGCTTCTGTGGAAGGTCAGAAGCGTGCCCAGGCCAACGCCTGTTCCGTCATCCTTTACCTTCATCATCTGGGCCCCGATTCATGTACATTTTTATCCCGGTATAAGCCGAGTTAGGTGGTATTAGTGCGGTATACTCCGAATCCAATTCATGAAGACTTATCCCGCCTTGACCGGGTATAAGAAAATACGTAAACAGATGTCGGACATTTTAAATTTTGCATCTATGTGTTTAAACGAGAAAAGTTGTCATTACTCTCATAAAACAAATCAGAAACCGTCCCGGGCCTAGGCCCAGATGTAGAAAATTATTCATAATACAACAGTGTAGGCCTAAAGTTCCATTAGGCTATAGGACTACATTCAATTAATGCTAACATAACACGTTTGACAAGCCCTAGGCCTCTCCTAGGCAACCCTAGACCTGCACGACCTTGTTCAGACACATCCCGCACAAATAACTAGTTTTGATTACTAAAAGCCTAATGCAGATAAAGAATGGTATGATAGTCCTAGGCTATTCCAAAATTTACGGCAATAATAAGCCTTTTCTTTTCTTTAAATGAATTCACGCAAACTCCTGTCACTAAATGAAAAAGTAAAACAAAAGATGGTGGAAATTTTCAGTGTTCTTTTGCTAATTTGCTGATTTACATGGCTGTGGAATGCAGTGGAAAATAACATTTGTTGTGTCTGTTGTTGCATTGGAAATTTCTGATTGGATGAGAGTTGCTCAGACTTAACCAGGCCTTATCCTGCCATGTCCTGCATTATACCGTCCTTATACCACCTATACCCGGGATAAATGTACATGAATCGGGGCCCTGATTATTAACGCATTTTACACATTTCCATAACTCGGTATGGCCCACTTTTATCAAACATTGCTTATGAGTATGAGATGCTATATCGCAATTTTCGGTGGCGCACTTTGTAAAGAGAGTTCTCTTCTAAACATTTAACTCACAAATCTCGCACACAATTGGAATACGTCAACCCACATTCACCGCCATCTTCATGATTGTAAGTCCATGGGATAACAACGTGAGCCACCAGGGTTATGTTGAGACGCATGTGATATTATTGAGGATAATTAAGGAAAAGTGTCTTGATTGTTAGGATTACAGGCACGTCAACCGTTATAGGTCATAATAGGTCACTCTAGTCCAGGGATACGGGGAGGAGGGGCCCATGCTGGTCAGATCCAGGTTCAACTTCTCAGTTAGCACGACGTGAGAAACTAGGGCGCTTCAACCTGGGTAGATCATATTGCGCAGCCTGTGATATTTTAAATTAATGACATGAGTGAATGGTTTGTTTGATGATTATATTGTTTTCATAGTTTATGTAAGGAAATAAAATAATGGTGTTTATAATATGGTATTATATTTTTATATTAATTGATAAACTTATTTTAATTACATAATTATATACATTTTTTAATATTGGAATTATTATTAATGGTATTGGCGAAAGACAAATGGTTTATTTGAATTAAAATAAATAAATACATAAAGGAAATGTGTTAGATTTGAATTACATTTTGTTAAATATACAACTTAATATTTATTTTTTTTTATAGGAAGAGAGACTTTAGTGGTATGAGCACGTACGAAGAATGAAGCAAAATAGAATCCCAAGAAGAGCATTTGAACGCACATGGGGGGAGTAAGCTTAAGAATTGGACGCCCAAGAGATAGATGGAGGGATAAATAAACTGGAACGTTGAAGAAAGAGGAAAATCATGCGAGAGATTTAATGAAATAGACTCTGAGAGAATAAAAAGAAATGGAGAGAATTGGTAGAAATATCCGTCATAGAAGACATCGAAGAAGATGACGAGGTGCTGAGCCTGACTAGCAAGCACTGAAAGTCCTCAACCCCCGACCTGACTTATGTTGGGACTGGGTGTTTGATTAATATTTAATTGCGTATAATGAGGGTGTCAACCGTTACGTCATAATGAGTCACTATCCTGGAAAATATGAAGAGGAGGAGCCCATTGTCGTAGGGGAGGTCTTCAAGGGAAGGGGGAGGTGTACCCGACGACGACTGCCAGAGCTCGCCTGTAGTTTCAGGGAGTAATATACCCCATGTTCGCGAGATGAACTTCCTACTGACACGCCTTGTATGATTAGGAGACTAAGGTTTTAGGGCAAATTCTACCAATTTTTTTTTTACTTAGGGCGCGTCAACCGTCACGAAATATTGTGTTTGTTTGGTAATTATATTTTTGCGAGATAGACTTTTCCTTTCCTCGACTTTAACGAAAAGCATAGCAAGCTCTGGACCAGATTAGACCCCAGGCCCAGATACATATCCAATTAACCAATTACATGGAGTGAGAAACTGGGGCGCTGCATCGGTCAGGTCATATTGCGCCGCATGTGATATTGAAAGAAAATAAATAAATTTGTACTGTTTGATCTGTACATTATTTCCGCAGTATATTTTCTTTGTTTATTGGTTATAAAGGCGCGTTCGCCTTAAAGTAATAAAACATATAACTTAAGTTTAGTTCGATTATATTTGGATTAAAAGCGCGTCAACCGTTAGTTCATAATGAGCCACCAAGCACCTGTGCAAAGTATTTGAGTTGTTGGGACCTGATCTGTAGAAAGTGCTCAGATATCACAAACATTCGCAAGGACTAAACAAAAATTGTGTTAAAGGGATAACCACACAGATGCTAGAAGGCTGTACTACTTGCATTCTTAATGCGGTCTCATGCCCACAGATATTTAGCTCGAGAACTTGGCTTCCGTGAACGCGTACAACGCCTCGTTGGATATCGAGATTGTTGACTTGGGCTTATAGCGAGCTACGATACGGGTCACAACCATGGCTATGACATCCTACCCGGCCCTAGGGCACCTGAGGTGATCTTGCCACTAGCCTTGTTTACATGGAGGACTGGGTCCAGTACCGTACTGAAATTTAAGTACGATTCCAATGTCCTTGAAGTGTTTACATGTCGAGTACCCAACTAGAACTCAAATAAAAATCAAATCAAATCAAATCACTTTATTGCATTCTTAAGTCTACATTGCAGTATAAAGAGTATATTAGTTAAATTATTATATTATATGGTATAATAATAACATGTACGTTTAAGTAAAATTAAAATAGGTTATGCAAAATACGTACAGTGTAAACTTGTTTTGTTGCTGTCATAAGCAGAAGCTTGAGCGATCGGCAACAAAACATGCGTCTATACCTATTTAGTTTACAAGTAGGAAATTAATATTTTAGCATGGTTTAGGTTTGTGAGACATATGTTTTTGATCTTATGTCTATGTCTAGGACTATGTACAATGCTATATCTATTATTAATACTATGAATATAAGTATAAATATTTCATTTTTCTGTAATAACTAGTAGAATTTTTGCACGATTGGTTTGATCTATTTGCATTGATATCCTTAGAGAAAATTTAGCATAGCATCATTTGATTATTCTTATTCTTTCAGATTAACGAGATTTTCAATTGTTTCTGAGGGTGTTGAAGTTAGCCATTGCTTTAGAGCTTGTTTAAATGTAGATTTAGATTCATGCTTTTTGATTGACTTTGTAATTTTGTTGTATATTCGAGGACCTAGGTAGAGAGCACGCCTTTGTATGATGTCTTTAGATGTTCTGTGTAAAATAAGATTTTGGTTACTGTTTTCTCTTTTATTTAAGCGATGCGATACTGTTTTAATTGTTCCAGTATTTTTGTTAAGGTGCACATAGTTGGTTAACGCCTTGACATATAGCTTTCTAATATCAAGTGTTTGGCTTTCTACGTAAACAAGCGAAGATGGATATTGGCGTGGTTTCTTTAGCATTACTTTTAGAACCAGCTTTTGCATTATAATTAATTGTTCAATATGTGCCATATACGTTCCACCCCACCCTAAGATACCATATTGTGCTACTGACTGAAACAATGCATGGTATACAATTCTTAGCGTAGGAAAAGAAAGAATGTTCCTAAGATTGTAGAATTTGTAAATAGTGTTTCTGAGTTTTTTTTGTAATAAATGAAATGTGATCATTCCATCGAAGATGTTGATCCATTATGAGTCCAAGGTACCTGGTGTTGTCTACTTTGTTTATTGCACTACATGTGCAGTTTATAGTGTCCCCAGTACATAGATTAGAGTGTATTTGCAGTTTAAGGTTGGGGTTTGCAGGTTGCCCATTTGATTTAGGAGAAAATGTTATATACACAGTTTTGTCTTCATTTAGCGTTAGAAGGTTTTCATTTAACCATTTAACCACTTTATTTATTAGTGCCTCGGCCTGTTGATATGTTTCATTCCATGTATTTCCAGATACGATTAAGACAGTGTCATCTGCAAAACTTAAAATGCGAGCTCCTTTAGCATTACATAGGTCGTTAATGTAAATTGTGAACAGAAGTGGTCCAAGCACAGTGCCTTGAGGCACACCGTATTTAATTTCTCGTGGTGAACTTAGGGAATTGTTAATCTTAACGTACTGCTGTCTTTCTTTCAGATAATCTTTGATTAATTCTAGTGCAATACCCTGATTCCATATTTTCAAGTTTTTTAATAAGTATTTTGTGAGACACCGTGTCAAAAGCTTTTGCTAGGTCAAGAAAAATTACTAGAGGTTTTTTATTGAGGTTGATTGCCAAGTGAATCTCCTCCGTTAATTTATAGATTGCATTTTCTGTGCTCTTCCCCTTGCGAAAACCGTATTGGTTTGGAGAGAATATCATGTTACTTTCTAGGTACTCGCTAACTCTTTTTTTAATGCTTTTTTCGTGTATTTTAGAAAGGTTTGTTAGTAGGGATATGGGTCTGTAGTTAGATGTTTGCGTTTTATCTCTTTTTTGTGAATAGGTGTGATTATTGCATGTTTGTATTCACTAGGGAATATACCTGTTGAAAAACTTTGATTTATGATGTGAACTATTGGCTTTAATATTAGTGGTTTCAGAGCTTTTAGTGTTTTTGATTGGATGTTATCGATTCCTGGTGCTGTATTTTCTTTTAGTTCGGTTATGTACAATGAGATTTCTGTTTCAGTAACTGGATAGAGGAAAATAGATTTTTCTGTGTTATATGGTTCGTGTTCTAAAGAAGGTGTAGTTTCAACTGACATTCGGTCCAGCATCAACGCCATCTTACGGCGATTGCTCAAAACATCACTGTTACATAACCTTACTTTACCTAGGCGGGATGATCTACATTTGAAGTTGGAGCCCAACGAACAGAAGTTAAAAATAGATACAACATTTTAAAACTTATTTATTGACATTTGCAATTAGGCTGCATGTTATTCAGTTCGGTTCCCTCTCAGGAAGCTGTTTATATGTGAGTACTCAGTACGGTATTTCGGTTCGGTCGCACCATTTCGTCGGACCGAACCCAACCGGTTCGGTACCTGATTTCATGTGTTTACATGTGGTACTGAGACCAAAAACCGTACTCAACTCCGTACTCAGTCCTCCATGTAAACAAGGCTATTGATCTACGGAACGGTATCGGACGTTTGGCGCACGGGGTGCGCGGTATTTGACGACGACGTGAGAAACTAGGCCGCTTCAACCGGCAAGGTCATATTGTGCCGCATGTGATATTGTAAGTAAATAAATGAGTTTGTGAATTATGTTCGATTTTAAAGTTATTTTGTTGGTTTGTTGGGATATTGATTATTATTAATTTGAATTAAGGACGCGTCAACCGTTAAGTCATAATGCACCACTTTCACCTAGGAGATATGGGGATGAGGATTTTTTGGGTTTATTTGGATTAAGGACGCGTCAAACGTTAGGTCATAATGCACCACTTTAGCCTAAGGGGGGTGGGAGGAGGGGCCCATGCTGGTCAGAACCAGCCACGGGTAAGGGGAGGAAGGGGGGGTTTCTCACGTCGCGGTCGTCATCGTCTTTGTCATCGTTTGTTGTGTCATTGTGCCGGGGGCTCATCAAGGGAAGGGGGCAAGGTCCCCGACGACGATTGCCAGAGCTCGTCTCTATTTTCGGGGA
The DNA here is from genome assembly GCA_024449915.1 of Sweltsa coloradensis. NCBI lineage: Eukaryota > Metazoa > Arthropoda > Insecta > Plecoptera > Chloroperlidae > Sweltsa > Sweltsa coloradensis. The sequence continues at coordinate 44,652 of JAMZAV010003188.1, read as the reverse complement.
GTAAAACAATACCCTTAATACTAGCTGATGTTTGCGAGGTGGACTTTTTTTTCTTGGATCGCCTTTTACGATTAGCATAGCCATGCTCTGCGCCAATTCTACCCCGGGCTCAGACGGGGTGATTTATTTGTATTAAAATTAAATGTGTTTTATGAAATTCAATTATGGTTAAATAAATTACCTTGAATGATAAATTTAGAAAGTTTGACGCTGTTTTCATATTCGGAGATAATAGTGTACATTCTGCTGATATATGTGGTATAGTCATGTCAAGTTGAGTCTCAAATTTTGGAATCAACGATATACCCGTGCTTATTTGATTTTGTGTTTTTGTAAGGTCATAATGCGCCACTCTAGCCTAGGGGATTTGGGGAGGAGGTACCCATGCTGGTCAGAACCAGCCACGGGTAGACGGAATAATGTTTTATTATTGTTATCAATACAAACAAGAACAAACCAACTGCCCTTAACGCTGCTTTCACCATCCGAAACACGATCACATTGTTAGTGCGTGGAATACACAAACAAAATAACGACAGAAATTCAGTTAAAATAACAGAAAGGTACAAGAAAATCAAACATTGAAAGTAGATTCATTCAAAGCTACCAAATAGCTCCCCCAACAGCCGAAGTGTTACGAGAGCTCACGGAAACACCCAAGATGCGACTTTACTTTCAATACCAAATAAACCCCCCAACAGCCGAAGTGTTACGAGAGCTCACGGAAACAGCCGAGACCCGACTTTACTTTCAATCCCCTCGAGAGAAATGCAAATCGCGAGTTTTTTCTCTCCCAGAGGAAAATGTGATCAGAAAAAATGATCATACAGAGAATTTTGACTTTGTTGTTTGAAGATATGAACGATCGTTAGTCTCAAAGCTCGGAAGGAAGGTTTAATCTTGATTTAGCAGCAAGATCTCACTCTTTTGTGCGATCTTTGGGAGGAGAATTCTGTGAGAGGGGTGGACGAGCGATGACTTTCATTCTACGCATACACGAAGTATTAATGTTTGCACCGATTCGACCTAACAATTACAAAATCGTCACTACGGGGCCTTACACTATGACAAAGATCTTCTAATTGACGTGAGAAACTAGGGCGCTCCAACTGTCTTGGTCATATTGCGCCGTCTGTATCATTGAACGTTAATAATTAAATGATGGACTGTTTCTTTGTTTGTTATATTACTCCCTTTGTTTGCAAAATAATTAATAGGCCTAATGTCATATCATTGTTTTTCAAAACATTCACAACATGAATAATAAATATGAGAGCCATACTATTTTATTGTTGTAATATTTGAATTAAAAGCGCGTCATTCTTTATGTCACATTGAGCTTTCTGTGATAATGGGTTTGTTGTGTTTTTCAGAATAAGTTATATTACTTTATTTGGATTATGGGCGCTTCGACCGTTAGGTCAGAGACCCATAATGCTCCACTCTAGCCTAGGGGATATAGGGAGGAGGGACCCATGTTAATCAGAAACAGCCACGGGGAAGGGGAGGAATGAGGGTTCTCACGTCGCGGTTGTCATCGTCTTTGTCATCGATCGTGCTGTCAATTGGTCGTTGTTGTCGAGGAGATCGTCAAAGGATGGGGATAGGGTTCCACGACGACGACTGCCAGAGCTTGCCTCTAGTTTCGAGAAGTTAGAACCTTCCTTCTTACTAGTTTATGTTTGCGACATGAACTTTATCGCTTGAATCGCTATTTACGATTATCAGATCCATGCTCTGGGCCAATTCTATCCCGGTTTGGTTAATTTGGAATAAGGACGCGTCAACCGTTAGGTCATAATGCACCACTCTAACCTAGAGGATATGGGGAGGAGGGGTTTATGCTGGTCAGAACCAGTTACGGATAAGGTGAGGAAACGAGGATTCTCACTTCGCGGTCGTCATTGTCTTTGTCATCGTTCGTGGTGTCATTGACGTCATCGTCGTCGAAAGGTCGTCAAGGGATGGGGCGGTGTCCCCGACGACGATTGCCAGAGCTCGCCTCTATTTTCGGGAGTAATATACTATCATCTATACTAGCTTATGTTTGCGAGAAGGACTTTTTCTCTTGAATCGCCTTTTACGAAAAGCAGAGCCATTTACATGCTCTGGGCCAATTCTACCCTGGGCCCAGATGGGGTAGAAGAAAGTCGACTCGAAATAGCTTTTCATTTCTGTGGATTCAACGAACTTTTATTCGCACACGCTTTCATAATCGCAATCACCCATAAAACATGCCAGATTCCTCCTTGCATACCTCCCTTACACTAACCACATTAATAAAATCTGAAAGGAAAAGTAATAATATTCATTTTATGGCCCAATGCAGCCAATATAGTGTTTTTATTCTTATTTCTATGGTATAAGACGACGAAAGAAACAAGGGCGCTTCAACCGTTTAGGTCATATTGCGCCCGCCTGTGAATGAAAGTTGCCGAGAAGAGTTTATGCAGGTATGTTTGATGATTAGATTGTTTTCTAAGAGTATATATAACAAAATAAAAGTTATGTTTGTGAATGAAAAGAAAGAAATGTGTGTGATGTGAATTTAATTTTGGAAAATAGTTTACTGTGGATGAGAAATTTAAAATGTTTGTCGCCGTTACATTTGAAAAAAAGTTTTTCATATGATTGGGAGAGACAAATTGCCTGCGAAAGGCATCAATTTGGTACATTTGCTAGATATATGTACGGTTAAAGGTACTCACATGTTACTATGGGAATAACCTTTTCCCTTTTTAAGAGATATCCCTGATTTGGGGCGGTGTAGCCTAACAATTCTAGACAAAACCACCTCTTCTCTACGGAGAGTGAGACAAAGGTGGATGAATTTTTTTAGTCATGGGGCACACACTCGCAATTTGTTATTTTGCAAACATCCCAAGATGCTTGTCAAAAACCCAAAAATTTTTTGTTGAATCCATTTTTACATCGGAAGGGAATTTGTTTGAAATAAACGCCCGGCGCGGGGGGAAAGCTTATTAGCAGCCCGATCAGCGTGTTCATTTCCCCTCATCCTACTGCCAGGATCCAACAAAACTCTTTATATATCCCTTAGAGGTTAGTTTTCAAAAACAGAATTGGATTTTTGTACAAAATGATGAAGAATACATGAGTTTAAGCTGAATAAAACAAAAAGCTATCTGAAACAAAAGTTTTCTCGACAACGACACGTAAATGTTTCAAGAGCTTCAGGGAGGCGAATAACTCTGCAGTGAAAACTGAAACACAGGTCGCTTAGCCTGAAAGTTCATTAAGTGGAGCAATAAAAGGCACTTCCAACCTTTGTTATAAATTTTCGACCATCGGAAATCCCAAAAGTAAACCTTTGATGTTTCAGGGAAATCTTTGTAAAATTAATTTGAATCACATCGCAAGTAGAGTTTTATCAAAACGACAAAGGTCGAATAGAATAATCGGCTCTGGTGTAGACAGGGGGGGTTATTGCTAAAAAAAAAATTAAAAACTGTGGGCAGATTAAAAATTTTCAGATTTAAAAAATTTTACATTTTAAACCCCGTTGGAAAAGATTCCCATGGGTTTGTTACAAAGTGTTGATATATTTACATTAAAAAAAATCATGTTTTGATGGATATTTGGGCATAGTTTTAAATTTTTCTTTTACACAAAAACCTCTTGTGGGTACCATCAAGATTTTCCCGTTTCCCAAGGAAGACACACCTGTCAGAAAAAAACTGATCCCGGGCCTTTCGAAATGCTCAAGAGCAAACAAAACCCAAAAAGGTGGACAGTGTCTAGAAGTTTAAAAGGGTTGTTAACTGCTAAGAATAGGGAAAAATCCAACCCCTCTTGGAGCAAACTAGAGATCCGTTAATTCCAACATGCAAGTCTATCTGCACCCCACGATTTATTGCTGAGAACTTTTAATAGGTTGATTTTCAACACATTTTTTGCGAACTCAACAACGTGGTGTTTCCAAATTTAGCTTTTTGTAAAACACAATCCCGAGGAGACGGACATTTGGTTTGAATTTGAAGTTTATACTGTTAAACGAGGTTGTGGGTCTTTTAAATTCCTTGAAGACGACAAAATTTTGAATGCACTGAGATTTTTCGGGAGAGAATCGTGCCCCCGGGCTTTCTAGCCGTTTTAATTAATTGTTCAATCCAAATTTGCACGTGTTTTTGAGCTTTTAAAAAATTTCCCGATCTGTAAAGATTCCCAGTAACTAAAAATAGGCATGACTTAGGCTTTTTGGAATACAATCCAAAACACTTTTTATGCCAATAGCAATTGTGACACCGAAAAGGGACTGACCTTGGGGTACCCCTGTTTCCAGTGAGAATGAGTCTGAAAAAAACATTTTTAACACGCACTTTGAAAAGTTCATCTTTAAAAAGTTTTTTAAAAATTTGGGGCATGTTCCCTCGAAAACCCCCTCATGAATCTTTGAAAAATTCATACTCCATGTTGTGTCGTAGCTTTTTCAATGTCAAAAAAGCACGCCAAAAACATGTGTTTTGCAAAAAAACCTTCTTTGAAAAAAGGTTATAAAAAAACCAAGTGGTCGATGGTGCGCGACGTTACGAAATCCACAGGAGTTCCCCAATAAACCGGGGTTTTTTCCAGCCCCACATAGTCTTTTGTTGACATTTTTTCGAACAATTGCAAACCAGTTAAGTATAATATGAAAAATTTGAATAAATATAGGTTAGGAGGTGCAATAAAATAGGACCAGAACAGTTTTTTCTATAGTGGGTGGGGGTCTACAATGGGCTTAGTAAAAGTTAAAGGGAAGGTGTGGTGAAATTTTAAAAACCCAATGTAGGGAAATGTACTTAAAGAGATTTGGTAGATTTTTTTGCCTGTATTGTTCCTTTTTATGTTGTAACCTGCCGGGTTTTTATTTTTATCTTTATCAAAAAAGTAATTGTTGTAATAGCGTTGTATTGCTAAATAAATAAATACTTACTTATTTAAAAAGCAAGTAAAAATAGGGCGATATGAAGTCGGCATCGACTTTCTTTTGGGGGTTTAAGCAGGAAATTAAGGAGGGCACTAGCCAATCTTTGGGAAATATGTCAGACAACCAAAAAATTTAAAAAAAAAAAAAATAATAATTTCCAATGCGGATCATTCAGGGGCAAAAACAGTCTTTGTGTTTTTGTTTCTCCCACAGAGTGCGACCGTAATGGTTTAAACGCCAACAAAGTTCCCAAAAGAAAACGTTTTGTTGTATGGCTCATCTTTTTCAGATGAGAAATTAAGTTTTTGAGTTCTTCAACTGCTTGTGGCTAAAAAGTCAAAACATATCGGCATTGCTGCTTACCGAAAAAAGTGAACCCATATGAACCCACATCTGCTAGAGTAAAAAATTAATTGCCCGCCACCCTTTAAATACGTGTATGGTGTTTCCCTGTCGTCCACTATGATTTAAAATTTCCTTTTCCACACCGTGTGGAAGAGGGCTGTAAATTAAGAAAAACATACTCTTGCCATACTCCCTCTTACTAGGTTTAAAATTTCGTCCGTTTTTCCCCTTTCGTGCTTAAATTGTTTAAATTTTTTCAAATGTGGAAATGATTTTTTTTTAAAAAAAATTGCTTTTTTGCCTTGAGGGAAAAGCGCAATCTTTGTTCCACCGGGGGAGACACGACGTCGTGGTTCCCCATAGTAGTGGTAACTGGCATAGTGCATCGAGAAAGCATTTACTAACCTATTGAAAAAGCCGTTGGGGTCACGAGAACTAGAAAGTCTACCTTGGGGCAAAAAGACTTCACTAAGTTCCTGGAATTTCCCCAAATGGCTTGCGCAAGTCCCCACCCCTGACCTGGATTGTGGGGGCCTATTGTAGTTTAATACATTCACGAATTGGAAAAAGATCCTTCCATGTAAAACATCAAACAATTTTGCTCGAATCAAGCGATAGCAAGGTGTACACATGACAAATTATGGCCGAAAAAGTGCCAAATGTGACGTGAAAAGTTCATCTGCCCCCCTGTTAACAATGAAAATCTTGTTTGAGAAAATCTTACAACACAAACCCCCTTGATCAGAAACTGCTGCCCCAGTCAGTATGGTAAGCGTTAAAAACACCACCCCAAATTACGGCTCCATGTAGTTGATCCGGCAATGCCTCCAGATCGCGTCTTCTTAATGTAATGGTGGTGGAATGTAAATACAGATAATATGGTAAATTTGGAAGTAAACTGTAACGGCGACGGCCTAAGGCGAGTTGTCAAGGGAAATTTTATGGCAACACAGAGTTTGGGCCCCGAAGGGGAAAACCCCCCTGTCACGTTCACCTCCTGTATAATCCTTACGGTAGATTTTATAACCCCTTAACCGTAGGGGTTATCAGTTGGTTTGAAAAAAAAAAAAATTTTTTTTTTTGTAATAATAAGATCAAGGGGTTGTGTGTTTTAAGAGTAGCTGTAGCTCTTCTAGATTTTTAGAATCCTCTACAAATTCCACGTTATTTGTGTAGCCATTTTAATTTTTTAGGTTTATGTATTTAAATACAAAGCTGTTATTTTTTTAAAATTTTACTTTATGGGTTTTTTAAAAAATCAAAAGGATTCTCATCCCTTAACCGATCCTCCCAAAATGTCATCAGTAAGTGCCCACGTGGATGGGTGTTTTTTTTGGGTTGGGGGTTTAAATCTTTTAATATTTTTACCCACTAAGCCCCAACAGGTTTCTGGTTTTTTAACTGTGCTGGTAATTTAGGTAAATTTGCTGCAACTTGAACATAACATTTCTGTTGACGTCTTGTGGGGCGAATAAATTTTCCTAATTTTTTTAATCGGAATTTAGATCGAGTCAGGGGAAAATAAACCTTTTTTAAAAGTTTTCCCCCGTCCCGTTGTTTCTTTGCTTGATCTTTTAATTGATCTTGTAGTGATTTTGTATCACAAGCAAAATTTTGAATCGTTTCCTTTTGCTTTCGTTCTTTGAACCATGGTGATGTCTTCAACATGGTGGTAAACCGCATCAGCCTCAACTGGCTGGTAGCCGCATCAGCTTGGGGATTTATAGTAGGGTTTTGAGATGTTGCTATAGGATTTGTTTTTCAAATGCCTCTACTATTTTTTCTCCCCCTTTGGGAAATGAACTGGGGAAAATTAGATGGTGTGGTAATTTGTCTATACCTTTTCCTTTCCTCATGAACATTTAGTTTTTCAACCGCCATTATCTCACATATTTTTTCTCTTCCGTCATCTAGGACAACAGGGCGAAGAAGCATGAGGGCCACTACAAAGACCACTTGTTTGGTGTTTCACGCACTTCACCATGAGATTTGAACCGCAATTTCTCAAATAGGTTCTGATTACAACATTCTTGGTGTTTCCCAAAACTTTGCAAAGAAACATTCGGGGGGTTTGGTATATAGGTTCTAAATCTTAAATGTGGTATCCCATAAACACTTTTTCAGGTAAATCCTTCGTGTTGAAGGTGAGCATTGTTGTGCCAGTTGGAAAAATTTTTCTCCTCAACACGGGTCATTATTTTATAAAAGTCAATGACACCTGTTTGGAGTTCCTCTTTAATTTTTTCATTGGGAACCCTATTTAGATCAGAACAACCTAATAATTCCTTTTGAATTATTTAATTTTTCATGCGGCTTAACTTCAATGTCGAAAGGTACAAATTTTGTGGTTTTAATAAAAGTTCAGATTTCTTTCTTAGCTGTCTAACCCCGAAGCAATCCATTTCGCAGTTTCCGTACTGATTTACGGTACCTGCTAACCTTGAATTGCTTTTGAAAACGCAACTGAGATATTATTTTAAAAAATGTTGTGTTCTCTTTTAATGTTTAATAGTCAACATTCTAGGTAATTTTGTACTGGTTTTTTAGTTTTTTAAACCCTAGTTTCAAGGGTAATTTCTGTTAAATAAAGACCTAGGGCTTTTTTTTGATGGTAATTGTTTGTTTGGGGATGGGAAAAGGGGGGTGATTGGGGTGATTAGGGTTTTCCATAGTAAAAAGGGACAACCACAAAAATTTCCCCGGAAAAAAGACTCAACAAGCCCACATTGGTTCTTTTGGGTTTTACCCATAGGGCCTTGTAAACTTAAAAATTTCTTTTTTTTCAGGGTGGTATGTAGGAAAGAGCCAATTTTATGTCCGGCCAAAGACATGAGCAATAGATCTTTTACCCGTTGGTCGGCTCCCCACCCCTTTTCTTCCCATATCTCCCCCATTGGTACAAACAACCTACGCAATCTATGTCCGGGGCCCAATGTGCAAAAATAATGGTGACAAAATGTTCATAGCCCATTGACCCAGGGTGGGTGTTTGAATCTCCCGTCTATGAGAAGCGGTGGCCAAAGTTGGGGGTGTTGGTCCAGTTTCTCGCAAGAAAAATTTTTCCTAACAACCCGGACCCCCTTTTCCCCCGGACGGGGGCGCACCCACGGCAAACCGGCGGTAGACGTTTAGAACACAAAAGGGGGGCCCGCATTGATGGTGAAGAGTAGAAAAAATGAAAAAATAATAAATAATATGATTGTAGATAAATTGGGGGTGTGGGAAAGTGAAAAATATGCATGGGGCCCCCCTTTGGGGATTCCAGTCACCTCAAGAAATTTATTTGAGGGGTCACACCCATGCCCCCTTTTTTCGCCTTTTTCGATGAGCCAGGGGGGAACTCTGGGGCCCATTCTACCCCGGGCCCGATGGGTCATAGATTCTTTCCCGCAATTGTCAAAGTCAATATTATAGTTCATCAGGCAAGGCCCCGTACTAATAGGTTTAAATACAATTGAAAATTGACTTTGCCCCCGTCATTTGTTTAAAAGTACGTCACTGCACACATAATTACTGACCGTATTAACATTGCGTCCTTTTATAGTTTTAATTTGGGCCCCCAACAGCCGCAGAAAGTTTGATTCCGTTTTGCATGGGAGTAGGCGGACCTCCCCAAGGGGGGAAATTTCTTTACCGACTCTGCTTCACCCGAGGTCATATTGCACCGCCTGTGTGTTTGTAACGCTTAATAATCTAATAAATCGCCCGAGCCGGAAGTAGTTATTTCGACCAATCAGATTTAGCGGCGCTCGTAGGCGCTTCGAAGCGCTGACGAGCGCTGAAAGTTGGTAGAATACAATTCTGTGTTCGGCGCTCGTTGTCCGCGGGTGGGGCATTTTTTCGCTCTTTGATGGTGTCGGCCGCCTACAGGATTGGTTTGGTCTGATTTATATTTTATGTTCCCTACTGAGAATTAGTTCGGTTTTTTGTTTATTTGGATTAGGGTTCGCGTCAACCCTTAGGTCATTAATGCACCACTTTAAATAGGGGGGGGGGGGGGAGGAGAGGAAGGACCCATGTGGTCAGAACCAGCTAAGGGTTTAAAGGGGAGGAAAGGGGGATCTCACGTCGCGGTCGTCATTGTCTTCGTCATCGTTCGTGGTGTCATTGTCGTCATCGTCGTCGAGGGGTCGTCAAGGGATGGAGGCAAGGTCCCCGATGACGATTGCCAGAGCCCGCCTCTAGTTTTGTGGAGTAAAATATACCCTTCATTACTAGCTGATGTTTGCGAGGTGGACTTTTTCTCTTGAATCGCCTTTTGCGATTAGTAGAGCCATGCTCTTGGCCAATTCTACCCCGGGCCCAGACGGGGACGGGGAATTAGTTCGGTGACTCAGTGGAAGACCTTAAATACGAATGTTTTTATTTAATTTGTATTTAAAAACTACGCTTGCTAGACCAAGCCACAGACCAATCGTAAGACTGGACACTTCAAAAAAACGTTTTTACATTTACAGAGTATGGTTTGCTTATTGGAATGAAGGGTGCGTCAACCGTTAAGTCATAATACTCACCGCTATATCCTAGGGGATATGGGGAGGAAAACCCCATGCTGGTCTGAACCAGCGACGGGTAAGGGGAGGAAATGGGGATTCTCACGTCGCAGTCGTCATCGTCTTTGTCATCGTTTGTGTTGTCATGGTCGTAATCGTCGGGGAGGTCGTCAATGGAAATGAGAATGGTCACCGACGACGAATGCCAGAGCTCGTCTCTTGTTTCGGAGAGTAATATACTCCCCTCTTACTAGCTTGGAGATGGACTTTATCTCTTTTTTCGCTTTTTCACGATTTAGCAGGGCCATGCTCTGGGCCTAATTCTACCCCTGGCTCAGACGGGGTTTATCAAATTCAACCAAGACCTAGGCGCGAACATACATAAATCGTGAGACTAAATGCCGACATTCCAGTTTACATCCTGGCCATCAGTATTAGGCATAGCCATAGTCCAAGTCAATGATTGAAGTAGTTTTTAGTTTTTTTGGATGAAGGGCGTGTCAACCGTTAGGTCTTTATGTACATTTAGCCAAGTGGATACAGGGACGTTAATCCCATGCTAGTCAGAACCAGTCATGGGTGGAATGGGTGAAGGAGTCAAGTTGTGGATGTCGTCGTCGTTGGGCAGGGGAGGTCATTATCGGTTTGGAGAAGGGTCCCCGACGACGACGACCATAGCTAGCCTCAAGTTTCGGGGAGTACGCAAACACCAAAGAGTTGAACCTCTTGTGGCAAAAGTTTATCTTTTGTAGTTTTGTTAATTATCCAAATTCATAAAATCGTTGACTACGACAACGTGAGAAACTAGTGCACTTAACCGGAGAGGTATAACTGCACCAGCCTGCGACATCGTTATAATGTGTTTTACTTTTTAATCAGTAGAAAATGATAAAAAAAAACGGTAGTTGAAATTTTAAATTATTTCATTTAATAGATACTTATTAATTATGGTATTGCAAATAAAAATAACCTGAATTAAATCATTTTTTAGTTTGTCGACGTTATTTTGTTTATTTTGTAAATTGTAAAAAAGTTCCGTCTGATCTTAATGATTGCACATTTAAAATCCCAGTGGCCCATAATAAACTGATACCTGAATAATTCGAAGTGTGATTCTCCTTGGGGATGTTCCACAATGTTCATTGGGAGAGTTAAATCTAAGATGCTGGTGGGGTGAGCAGATTTCTTTCTAGAGGCCTAAGAGACATGTCTAAATATACCATACACTCAAGAGTTCTTCAGAAAACAAGGGCGCTTCAACTGGTAGGTCATTTGCGCCGCCTGTGTGATATTCATAGTTACAAAATTAAGTGCATATTTGTTTTATTTTTTATTGTTTGCAAAGTTTATAGAAGACAAACATAATGATAAAATGATAGAAACAGCGAAAGTAAAGTTATTTTCTTGATTGGAAACGACGATATAACTACACATGTTAATTGGCCACTGGAATTCCGGTTCTGTTGCTGTCTATTTAATCGTTATACCATAATATAAATCAGACGCAAATATGGCCGCCTACAACGAAATATATTTAGCTGTTATAAGGCACCTCTTGCCTTGACATTGCTGGTCGCAAGCTGCCCGCTCAGCTTATTTAGAATACAGGGCGCGTCAACCGTGAGGGCATAATGTGCCACTCCAACCTAGCCGATGTGGAAGGAACCATCACCGTGCTGGACAGAACCAGTCACGGCAGGGGGTTCAAGAGGAAGTCTCTCGCGTCGCTGGCCAGAGCTGGACTCCATCTCTTTCCTCGTCAACTGGGAAACTAGCAGAGCCATGCGCTGGGCTATGAGTTCGCCTGCAACTTGCCGAGTAGGCTTCCTGAATTACACTAAAACAACTTGCCAGAAACTGTAGTGACTGATTTAACAGTAAGGTCATAATATGCCACTCTAGCCTAGGGGATGTGGGAAGGAGGAGCCCAAGCTGTCAGAACCAGCCATGGTCAGGGGAGGAAAGGGGGGTTCTCTCATCGCGGTCGTCATCGTCTTTAGGTCTTTGGCAGGTCGTCATGGGTTTGGGGGGCCCCCGACGACTTCTGCAAGAGCTCGATTTTCTTGTTACAAGGAATACTCCCCTAATTGCTATTGTTTGTTTGCGAGATGGACTTTATCTCTTCCCGGGCATTTATGATTAACAGTGCTATGCTCTGGGCCAAATTGTTCCCCGGGGATTGGTGGGACATGCATCTGATGGACAGAACCAGCATTCAATCGCAAAGAGAGTGAGCTTGAAAAGATCATACGTCCTAACGAATAGAACTAATTAATAGGTATTTGAGAGTTGACATCCATGAGTTACAACAGATAAGTGTAACACTTTTAAGGTATCCAAGTCTGGCTTGCTGAATATTGGCGGCAGATGAAAAAACCAACCAGCCCAGACAATAAACCGAAGACTAAATCTAAGATTCCAACTTATCTGAAATAACAGCTTACAATACAAACAGACCCCAAACCCGAGAGATCTTCTTCGTTCGTTTTCAACACTAGCTGTGATTAATATTCCTTCCGAATTACAAAATAAAATGTAATTTAGTCCAGAGAATTAAAACAGGACTTTGTAGGAGTAAATCCAATCAAGACAGACAAAAACTGGCGTCCGTTCTCAACAATGCCTCATCCACAGCCGTCTAAATATAAAACATTATTTTCCTACGCGGCTGCGGCGAATAACGCATTTGTGGTGCCTTGCTTCAGAAAATTGTGCGCAATAGTTTTGATTTTTAAAATTAGTTTACAACTTTTGAATATATTACCATAGCTGGGATTGGACAACGAATTCTAAAATGTCTGGGTTTTTATTTAAAGTGTATTCTTGTCCCCATAATGTTTATTTTCTCCACAATCCGGCTCCATGTGGCCCTGGTCTTGGCGTCGGAGCAAAGAGCTCAGATAAAAGAACCTCCGTACGAATAACTTTATTATTGTTCTAAGGTGTTTGGTACTAGCAGAGTCGATTAAAAAGTTTCAACGGGGAAACTTCTTTATCGATTCTTTTTCTAGCATCGGTTACTAGGCCCGCCGTCGTGAACGGTTATTACAATCGCGTTGGTGGATTAGTGATGTCAAAACCCAGCCACGGATAGGGTAGAAGGGGGGGGGGGTGCTTCTCTCGTCGTGATCGCAATCGTCTTCGGCATTGTTTATTCGTTATATTATATCTCCATGCGCATATTTTATTAGTCCGTCCGTCTGTGTTGGCGCCAAGACTCCTAATGAAAACCGGGCATGACCTCAGATTGATTTGCGGTTCTTTGTTCACTATTTCACCAACAAAATAAAGATTGACAGAACATACACGATGACTTTTACGACGACGCGAGAAACTGGGGCGCTTCAACTGGTTAGGTCACTTTGCGCCACCTGTGATATTAAAAGTTAATGAAATGATTTTCTGGTGTGTTTAATGATTATAATATAAAATAGAAAAACAAACGATAGCAACCGCCTGGAAAAGTAGTTCAATTGTTTTCCCTTTGGAAGGTAAAAATAGAGTTTTTATACATGTAGCCTATGCACTTTGAATTGTTACTATTGTAAATAATTGTGGGAAATGTGATTGTGATATTGTGAGTAATTATTTAGATTTGTAAGTTAAAAATTTTGTGTCTGATTTTTTTTTTGTAAATAGTTGACAGTCCAACTCAAGATTCAACTTCTTTGGTCGAAGATAGGACCACCCGTCATTTATTCATGTATCAGAGAAATCCGGTCAAATAAGAATTTTTGGAGAATAAATTGCGATTTTGCTGAATTTTTGAAGATACCTTTCTAAATAATACTTATAAACACACTAAAACTCCCCTACAATCGGACTAGAGCTCTGGCCGCCATATTTAAAATTGGCGGCCAACAAGTATTGGTCATCGAATAACTCCAAATTGGTTGGTGAGAGACAAAATGTCTCAATCGCAAAAATATTCCCCATTCAATTCCCTACAAAATGTTTATTTTATAGTTTTGGCAGGGGCAATGGTAACGTCACAAAATCGTGGTTTTTATGTTTCTTATTGGAGTACAAGCTTATTTCCGAATTTTCACGCCCAGCATCAAACAATGCCCGGTAAATCCGTAAGAAATCGATTTAAATACAAAATAACTTTTGTACGGGGTTTGTGAAAGCTTCCCTTAGTTAAAAGAAAAATCATGTCTGTGAAATCGGATTTGCATTTTCCCGGGTTGATTTCATTTATTGAATATTGCTTAACGTTCATATTTTATGCACATTGGGTAATCAAGACGATAAAAGGTGATAGATGAGGATGAACTATGAACAAAAGGGAGGAGGGGAAACCCGGTCCGGCACGTAGCCTACTCCTTTCGAAAAGTACCAAGGGGACCCAAAGGCTTAACGCCCATCCGACAGGACGGTGGGAACTTGGGCAGTCATAAAGGTTCCTCCACTAACCACATTTACCTGAAAATTTTGGGTTTTCCATTGTTAACATTTCCTCAAAAAAAAACATATTTGACTGTTCATTATTAAGCACAAAATAGCATTGGAGGCAAAATTATTTCTATGCACGTTGAAATGACTTAAATAATGATCCCATAACATCCAAAGTTTAAATCCCAATATGGCTGCTAATTCCTAATACTCACAATATGATACTGTTTTCGTGCAGTTTTACACTCTTTTGGGTTTTATCATTCACTTTGATGTTGTGGATATCCTCTCTAATATCCTTGTTGGCTTGTGTTCACATTCCTCATCCCTCCCTGAGAATATTTAACCTTTAATCAGTGTTCTCTCAGATATTTGCACCAAACTTCGACCCAATGGCAGTGTTATCTTGTGCAGAGATTTTAATATTCCTGAGATAAGTTGGTCAAATGACGACGGGGGAGAAGTGGTTGCTACAGTTGGCGCATCTCTGTCACCTAACGTAGCATTATTTTATTGAAATGGTAGCTGATATAAACTTTTCTCTAAAACTTACAACTCCGTCACGAAATGCTCATTGTCTTGATCTCATATATACAGATAACCCAGATATAGAGTTATGGATATAGATATAGATAGAACATGAGTAGAAAACGATGTTGCCGTGAGCAACTAGGGCGCTTCACCCAGGTAAGTCATATTGCGCCGCATGTGATGTTTGTTTGGTTATTTGTTAATTAAATAAGAATTTGTTGTTAGTTTGTTTGTGTTAAAACATTGTTTTTAAATTAATCATAATACATTTTTTTATAATGTGTTAGTTGTTCAGGTGGTAACACACACCATCGCCTGAAACCCCTTTACTTAAAAGCATTGAAATTTTAATAACATATTTTTTTAATAACTTCATGCCGTGTATTATTTAGTGCGGCAGAATAGAACTCAACATGGATAATTCCTGCTTCATTTGCAACTTTGAAACGAGATTTTTAGTTTAGCTTTAAAGTTAGAGAGTTTTTACATTTTAGTGGTTGGCAACTCTTTATCGGATAATGTTTTATCTCTATTGTGGCTGTGACCTTTGTTAAAACACATATTTGCTCTAGAAGAGAAGGTTTTAACTTCTCACTATAACAAACAAAACATTCGGGTAAAGCGCTGGCTTAACGAGGGCAATCTGATCCAAACTACAAGCGACATGAGAAACTAGGGCGCTTCAACCGGTTAAGTTATATTACGCCGCCTGTGATATTGTAAGATTATTATAATATATTATTATGTTTTGTGATTGATTTTCATATTGTTTTTAAAGTTGGTAACAGAAAAGTGATATGTAATGATAGTGACAGCTAAAGAAAAATTATTCATTTAAGGAAATATAAATTGTTTTGATAACCATTATATTGTTAAACGATTTTGCTTTATTAAGGACGCGTCAATCGTTAAGTCATATTGCACCACTCTAACATAGGGTATAAAATGGGAAGGAGGGGCCCATGCTGGTCCGGAACCAGCCACGGGTAGAAGGTAGAAATGGAGGGTCTTACTTCGCAGTCGTCGTCGTCTTTGTCATTGTTTGTGTTGTCATAGTCATCTTTGTTGTCGGAGAGGTCGTCTAAGGAAAAGCAAGAGGTCCCTGTCGACGACTGCCAGAGCTCGCCTTAAGTTTCGTGGATTTATGTACTCTCCTATACAAGCTGATGTTTGCGAGATGGACTTTTCTCTTGAATCGCCTTGTACGATTAGCAGAGCCATTCCCTTGGCTAAATTCTACCCCGGGCCCAGACGGGTCTTAATTGCATGTCACTGTGGAAAATGGGCCCCATCTATAAACGATAGCTTGTCTATATCTATTTATTCTTAATAATAATACATAATATCTCTCCTTCCCAAAGTCGCCTGGGCCCGGACGGTCACGGGTCAAGGGTAGACCTACCACTAACCACACGAGGCCGACTAAACAATTGTCTGTACTTGTTCGCGCCAGTATTAGCCCACTCTTGTTTCACGTAGTATTTAGTTTTCACTCCCCTCGTACCCCTCTTTCTTATCTTATCTCTGATTTTAAACCTGACCTAGACAGGTCGTTGGCTCGTCTCTATTGCATTCGAACTGCCATAGCGTTCAGACCTCAGTACGGCTGTCTGTTCTAGACAGTGTTTTCGTATATTTATTAGTTGCCTCGAGGGCAACAAACCAACAATATTCTTCGTGGTCACTCAGTGACACTTTCTTAACACACACACAGTTCACAGTGCTTTACAAGTGATATTTAATTTCTATTTTTCGTGTGCATTACGTATGTTGTTCTATCATCATTTGCTACTTTCATCATAATCGATCCCCCTTCTATCATCTCACTAGGCTAGCCTATCATTTTTCACTCTTCATCACCTACTTCGACACCTCGCTCAAACGGCAAGTTCGCCGTCTCCACAAGCCAACTGTCTCGAAGCCAAGGTAAGCTCGATTGTGATTTGTTTCTTCATTTTTTCCCTCGTATTTATTGGCATCATCGTCTTGGTGCCAACAGTACTCTTTACGTGTTGTCGACAATACAAACAAATGCATAATGCTATTCACAGTCCTTCATGTCGACACCGCGCTAGTTTCCAGGACTGAAATGCATTTGATAGAAATAAAATGCTGGCAATAAACTTCTTGACTAAAGTTTTCATTAAAAAGAAACTTGGAGGATTGAAAACATTTTCAATTCTGTCCTTGAATAATTTAATGCGGAATTGAAATGAAAATACGAAAATGGCCACTTCCGCTTCACAACACATCATCGTATATTTAGTTCGAAAAGAAAAAGAAAATTGTAAAAATAAGTTGTTTTATTTACTTCCCCGGTTAGTTAAAGCAATTTCAAATACCTGAATATGTAAAGTTGCTTCTGTTTATAATAATGTGCTAGTTTAAATACAATCGCTTCAAGACACAATCTTCATGTTGTTGAGGGTGGCAAGATGTCGCTGCAGACAAATAAACCAGAAGAAAATAGCACCAAACATAGTTGTGGTTCCACACCACCGGCACCACTTACGCCGACGCGAGGAACTAGGGCGCTTCAACCGGTAAGGTTATTTGTGCCACCTGAGATATTGTCAGTTTTTATTTTTCATTATAGTAATAGGAATTGAAAAGTATAAATAAAAAATAAAAAATATAACATGTGAATTTTAATTTGTTTAGTAAATTACTTCAAATGATTAATTTAGTAAGTTTGTTGCCGTTATAGTAAGAATATAGAAGCTAGTTATATGTTTGGGAGAGATCTAATGGCGTGCTCAAGGTAGCATTATCCGGCCTGATAATACTAAAGTAATCTTTGATGTTGAATTGAATTCTTTTAGGTTATTTTTATTAAGGGCACGTCAACCGTGATGTCATAACGCGCAACTGAATGTTCAAACTCAGGACCAGACGAACACAAAGTATACGGCGCTCTGTTCAAACTGGAAGTAGAGTTAACACGGTATTGCTTGCGACTCTCACGCTACCGTGTGAATAACACTTTTAAGTAAGGATGGCCGGTGTAGGTGACTAACCAGGTTATTAGGGTGGAAGGTAGCTGATAAGGTTTCTAACTTTCTAAAATTTTGTTAAATAACTTAGATTACTTTGGATGAGAAATTTAGAAAGGAGGTTGGAAGGTTGGTGGGAGGTCTGGTGGGTCGTGGTACTTTATTGTTAAAATGTAATATGTTGGTCGCTGTGGTCGTAAGAAAACAGTTTCTCATATGGTTGACTAAGCTGGAGTTGGAGTCGCAAGACATAACGTCACATATTGTGTCACACCCAGGGCAATCTTGTCCCTGCTAAAGAGGTAAGCGTGGGTAAGATGTTGGTGTTTGGGTTTTGAAATCCTTGGAGTTGCTAGATAAAAGTACAACACTGTTAAACCCAAGTATGGTTTGCTGAATGGACCTTTTGTCGGCAGATGATAAAACCAACCAGCCAAGACCCTAGGTCTAGACGACTACACTGATGACCAAATCAATGATGTTTTACTTATCTCTAAGAAATCATGCCCAACAAACCACATCCAAACATCGACAGAACTTCTTCGTTTGTAACCAACACTAATATTGATTAAATCTTCTTCCCGAATTACAAAATGAAATGGCATCTAGTCCAAAGAAATGAAACACGACTTGGAAAGTGCGAAATGCCACCAAGTCAGACAAAGATGGCGTTGGATGTTGTTTCATCAACAATGCATTATCCACCGCCTGTTTAATATCGAACGTTATTTTCCTACGCGGCTGTGCCGAATAACGCGTTTGTAGTTTGCCACACAAGAAAATAGTGCGCACTTGTATTATGTAACTTATCATTCAATATGACACCAATAGTTGGTATTTAAAGTCTCATTGCTGGTCAGAACAAGCCTCCGTAGGGGGAGGGGGAACGAAGAGGTGTTCTCACGCCGTGGTTGTCATCGTCTTCGTCATCGTTGTGTTGTTATAGTTGTCGTCTTCTTAACAATTGAATTTAATTGGATTAAGGGCGCGTCAACCATTCGGTCGTAATGCTCCACTCTATCTAATCTTCTAGGGGATGTGGGGAGGAGGGGTTCATGCTGGTCAAAACCAGCCACGGGACACAGACATGGTCACTCAAGAATGTTTTGTTCAGCGAGCTACACCCGAGAACGGAGGCTATCACGAAACCACCTCTGAGCGGCTCAGCAGCCAAATCAACGCAGAAGTGGGACCTGTACAATGCTATGTCTTTATGGATAAACATAGCATACAAAGAAGGTGAATAGGTGGTCCTGGGACAAAGGAATTATATATCATTGTTTTACTACATTCGCATGTAAAAGTTTTAAATTACTACCGGGCACCTCCACTAAACCAATGGTGGAGGTGCCGGGTCATCGTCTTTGTCATCGTTTGTTTTTGCAAGGATAGCGTTAAACGAGAACTACGATGTGAGAAACTAGGGCGCTTCAACCGGCTAGATCATATTGCGACGCCTGTGATATAGTTTAATAATTATTTTTTAATTGTTTTCTAAGTATATCAATTTTATTTATGTTATTGTTTTTTTTTTTTAAGGGGGTTGGGGAAATACTCCGAAGGGGTGGATAAGAACGCGCCATATTTGAATTTGAGTAATGTGATGGAGTAAACACATGTTTAAGTGGACTGTGTATTTTATTAGATTAACGAAACGCACGTTTTTTGGTTTATTTGGATTAAGGACGCGTCAACCGTTAGGTCATAATGCACCACTCTAGCCTAAGGGGGGGTTCTTACGTCGCGGTCGTCATTGTCTTTGTCATCGTTCGTTGTGTCGTTGTCATCGTCGCCGGGGGGTCGTCAAGGGAAGGGGGCAAGGTCCCCGACGACGATTGCCAGAGCTCGCCTCTAGTTTCGGGGAGTAAAAAAGGTACTCTGCTCGAACTAGCTGATGTTTGCGAGGTGGACTTATTCTCTTGAATCGCCTTTTACGATTAGCAGAGCCATGCTCTGGACCAATTCTACCCCGGGCCCAGACGGGGCGCACGTAAATAACAAGAGAGGAATATTAACACATGAGCGTGGCGCCATTGATTGCAAACGAATGCTCTCGTTACTATCCGCACCTTATAAACAACACAGAATAAACAAGAGAACAAATAATGTGAACAAGAAGCCAGTGCCTACTGGATTACTAACACAGAGGGCTGACTGACTTATGTAGATTGTGATACCAACGGGCCTTAACACATGGAATTTAACAAAAAGTTGTTTTTTATATTTGTATGTTGAACTAAATGCACTGAAATAAAATTGAAACCAACGTGAGGACACTAGGGCGCTTCAACCGGTTAGGTCATATTTCGCCGCTGTGACATTGTTAGTTTAAGAGATGAGTTTATGGTGTGTTTGATGATGATAAAATAGTTTTCTTAGTTTATAAAATGCAAAAAATATGAACCGAGGGAAATGAATGACGAGTAAAACACATAAATATACTCACCCGGAAATAAAAAATACGAATACCCCCGCCCAAAATAGACATTAAAAAATCAATTAAAAGAAATAAAAAGTATTACGATCTTGAAAACATCGGCGGTTGATTTGTTTTATATTCAAAATGCAATCACAAACTCGTACATTGATTTAATTTCATTTTCGCTGAAAGAATTTATTGAAATGACGTGAGAAACTAGGGCGCTTCAACCGGTTAGGTCATATTGCGCCGCCTGTGAATGAAAGTAAATGAGAAGAGTTAATGCAGGTATGTTTGATGATTAGATTGTTTTCTAAGTGTATAAATAACAAAATAAATTGATGATGAAGAAAGTAATAACAAAATAAAAGTTATGTATGTAAATGAAAATAAAGAAAAGAAAGAAATGTGTAAGATGTGAATTAAATTTTGTTAAATAGATTACTATGGATGAGAAATTTAGAAAGTTTGTCGCCGTTATCATATGATAGAAGTTCTTCATATGATTGGGAGAGATCAAATTGCGTGCGCAAGGCATCATATTTGGCACATTCTGCTAGCATATGATGCACGGTTAAAGGTACATCACATGTGTCACATATGGGAATAACCTTTTCTCTGGTTAAGAGATATCCGTGTGTTAGGCGTGTATAAACCTATACGAATTCTAGACAATACCACCTCTTCTCTACGTGAGAGTCGAGACGTAGGTGGACGAATTTTGTTAGACAATGTGGGCATCACACTACGCAATTTGTTATTTTGCAACTAATCCCACGATGCTTGTCGCAAATCCAACAATCTTTGCTTGTATCCACTCTTGACATCTGGAACGGGAACTAGATTGAAATCAACGTCGCGACGCTGGGAAGCTTCCTTAGCAGCCCGATCAGCGTGTTCATTTCCCTCTATGCCCACATGTCCAGGTATCCAGCAAAACTCTATTATATATCCCTTAGAGGTTAGTTTTTCTAAATAGAATTGGATGTCTTGTACCAAATGATGACTAGAATACATGAGTTTTATAGCTTGAAGTGAACTTAAGCTATCTGAACACAAAAGGTATTCTCCACAACGACAGCGTAGAATGTATTTAAGAGCTTCACGGACGGCAAATAACTCTGCAGTGAAAACTGAACACACGTCGCTTAGCCTGAAACGTTCAGTTAAGGTGGAGCAATAAAAGGCACTTCCAACCTTGTTGTCAATTTTGAAGCCATCTGTGAATACCAAAGTAAACCTTTGATGTTCATGGCAAATCTTTCTAAAGTTAATTTAGAATACACTATCGCAAGTAGAGTTTTTATCAAAAAGACAAAGGTCGAATAGAATAATCGGCTCTGGTGTAGACCAGGGCGGGTTATTGCTAAAAACAAATTTAAAAACTGTTGGCAGATTAAATTCTATAAGATTAAACAAAAGTTTACATCTTAACCCCGTTGGAAGGGTTGCCATCGGTTTGTTATCAAAGTGTCTGACATATTTCACATTGAAAACATCATGGTTTGATGGATGGTTGGGCATAGATTTAATTTTTATTACGTACGTACCCATCAAGAGGTTTCGCCGTTCTGCCAAGGAGGACACACCTGACTCGGCATACAAACTGACTACCGGGCTTGTTCGAAATGCACCAAGAGCAAGACGAAGACCACGATGGTGGACAGTGTCTAGAAGTTTAAGGAATATTGTCAAGTTGAGAGGTTGATTAGCCCTTGGTATAGATGTTATTTACCAAAGTAACTATTGTTCTGGGGGAACGTATTTGTTGTTTGTTACACAGACTAATCTTTCCCAACAGTGACCGAAATCGATAGGTATAAATGAGGTGATTCCTAGGACATGTTAAAGTTAAAAAAATGATTTTGTTTTGTTTTGCTGTTTATTGAACTTTATTTGAATTTTAAAAATTTATTTGGTTTAACGGTGCCTAAACCGTAAAGCAATAATGCTCCATAAGCCTAGGCGATATGGGTAGGACGATCCCATGCTGGTTAGAACCAGCCACGGGTAGTACGAGGAAGGGGGAGAGGTTTGTTGTGTTCATGTCGACATTGTCGTCTCTTTTTTCCTCAGTTTATATGATTGAGGTCGCGTCAACTGTTTGGTCATAATGCACACTCTAGCTTAGGTAATATGGGAAGGAGGGGCTAATGCATGCTGGTCATTGGAGAGGTCGTCAAGGGAAAGGGGAAGTGTCCTCCCCAACGACGATTGCCAGAGCTCACCTCAAGTTTCGGGAAGTAATAGAGTCCGCTCTTACTAGCTGATGTTTGTGAGGTGGACTTTTTCTCTTAAATCGCCTTTTACGATTAGCATAGAAATGCTCTGTGCCAATTCTACCCCGGGCACAGACGGGGTGTCGGGGGTGTTTAAAGATAAGTATTTAATACAAATATATGAAACTAAAGAATGTTTGTGGTAGCAAAAGAAAAATAAAGTTTTTGAATAGGTTTCCTCGCTGGTCAGAACCAGCCACTGGTGTAGAGGTGGAAATAGGGGGTTCTTACGTTTTGGTTCTCATCGTCTTTGTCATCGTTCATGTTGTTATGGAATTCGTCGTAGGAGAGGTCGTTAAGGGAAAGGGAAGGTGTCGCCGACGACGATCGCCAGAGCTCCCTGTGGTTTCGGGTAGAAATATACTTCCCTATTTTCCTGATGTTTGCAAGATGAATTCTTCCTCTTTCCTCACCTTTCACGATTAGCAGAGCCGTGCTCTGATTATGATTATATAACAGGTTATAATGCGCAACACTAGTTTATAGGGGATGTGGGGAGTAACATTCATGCTGGTCAGAACCAGTCAGGGTTTGGGATGAAAGAGTGGCTTATCACGGCGTGGTCAACTTCTTTTCACTGATTGTGTTGTCATGGTCTTCGTCAGATAGGCCGTCAAGGAACGAGAGAGAGGTCCCCTAAACGATGGACAGAGCTTCTCTCTAGTTTCGGGTAGTTATATTTTCTTTATCACTTTTCTCGGCCATGTTCTGGGAAAAATTATACCCCTAGCCCAGACGGAGGTCCTGGGTCTAGGTAGTCTACAGCTGGTAGTCAATTGCAACGATAAGACAATAAAGTGTACCATATACTAGAGCAAAACTATATTGCCACGGGCCTCGAACTCAGGTTCGTTTGTGTGATGCAGTAGGGAAATAATGGGTGGATAAAGAAACAGGGAGGTGACACCCTGTAAACTCATCTTAATTGTGGCGGAAGGTGGATTCGCATCCCTTATAAGACCCGAACATTTTAATTTGGGAGGGTTTATTTGGTTTAAGGGTGGGTCAACCGTTAGTTCATAATGCGGTCTCTACTATTTTCAATCTTCTCTTCAGAAGGTACTTTTTGTACCATTGGCATGGGTGGAAAATTATTATTCTTTATCCACCAAAAAATAATTTAAAAACATAAGGGTTAAATGGAAAATAAACATTATATTATACCCGCATTTAAATCTAAAACTTGATGTCCTCGTTTTGTGGACGCCGGATCTGAGAGGGGTATGCTAGAGGGGATGGGTAGGAGGACCCATGCTGGTCAGAACGTTCCACGGGTCAGGGGGAGGAAAGGGGGTAATCACGTTGCGGCGTCATTGACTTTGTCAACGTTCGTGTTGTCAATTGGTCTTCGTCGTCGGGGAGGTTGTCATAGGAAGGGATATGGTTTCCCGAAGAAAAATGCCAGAGCTCGCCTCAACTTTCGAGCTTTCTAAATGATATTTGCGATATGGACATTTTCTTTTCAATCGTTTTTTACGATTAGCAGAGCCATGCTCCGGGCCAATTCTACCCCGCCCCAGACGGGGGGAAAGTGACGGTGATGACATTATAGCAAAAGATTTTTTATAAAGGAATGGTAATTAATCAAGGACATTTGTTTGTTGTGAATGGCATTTTGTTAAATACGTAAATCTCCAAGAAGCACTGCAGCACTCAGGCACAAAAGTCCGAGGCCTTCTAGAATAGAGCCTCGGTTTCCTACTCTGCATCCAAGTATAAGTTTTATAAATTTTTATCGTGGGAAACCTGTTATAGGGTGCTCTTAGCCCCTCTTCAGGTGAACTAGGTATGTGCGGATAGGAAATTGTGAAGGGATGTCCGAGGGCTATTTAAGAGGACTCAATCCCTTGCATTCGCCTTCACGACTGAGGAAAACCTCGGAAAAAACCTTCAGTCAGGATTGCCGGTCTCGACGGGATTCGAACCCGGGACCTCCCGAATCAGAGTCGAGCGCTTAGCGCCCGAGCCAACACTGTCGGTATCCAAGTATAGGACATGGCTGACACGGTCACACATAGTGGCGACAGTGAGAGGGGGCTGTTTTGATTTATATCATTGGCCAAATAACCCCGCTACGCATTGTCATGAATCCAACATATATTTTTTGAAGAGGATAACAGTGACGAAGTTGACCCACGACGATGTGAAAAACCAGGGGCGCTTCAACCGGTCAGGTCATATTGCGCAGTCTGTTTTATAGTAAGTTGATGAAATGAGTTAATGGTGTGTTTAATGATTATATTAAATGCATGTTTTTCTAAGATTTTTAGTATAGTTTTAATTTTTCTCATGATTTCTATATTGAATTTTGTGAAATTTTTGGATTTTGTATTAAAGGTACATTTTTAGTTAAAATTGTTTGATTTTTTACCAAATTTGTTGTATATTAATGCATTGTTGTTGTAATATTACTATTTCAAATATTTGCTTCTGTAGTTAATTGTAGTATCTCAATCTATGTCATTAGATTTTTTAATATGGATTTCGGATTTATAAGTTTTAAAAGTGTCAACTGTAAGGTCGCTTTCGTTTGGATTAAGGACGCGTCAACCGTAAGATTATTATTCACCACTCTAGCCTAGGGGTTGGGGTGGAGGGACCCATGCTGCTCAGAACAATCCAGAGGCAGCTGGACATAATTCTGAAATTTATTTATTTACTTATGAATTGGGCACATAAAGCATTATGCAATTTTTCAGTGACCAGTATAACAGCTGATTATTAACAACGATGCATGATGATGAAGAAGGGAGGAGGGGAAACCCGGTACCGGCACGTAGCCTACTCCATTCGAAAAATACCTAGGGGACCAACGGCTTAACGTCCCATCCGAAAGGACGGTGTAACTTTGACAGTCATAGGTTCATTCATAGGCTCGGGGGAGTTAATTTTGACCAGCAATCGAACCAGTCGTCTTCGAGAGCAAGCTCAATGGTGTTCTGACACAGAATAATTCGGAAGAAGAGTAATTAGTTAGCAGTGCATTGAGAACATCGAGTATCAAATGGATTAGCCGATCAAGAGGCAAGAAGTCAGAAGAAGGTAGAACATCTGCACTCCCACGTCCGAGACTGAGTCACGGCTGATCCAGGACCAAACCAGAGAGGGGGGACTTAAAGTAAGACATGGTTTCATTATTATAGGTCAAGTCACTCACTACATGGGGGTTTGAACTCACGTTTAATCAGGTGGAATGCATAAGCTTAACTAGCTGGCAAAATTAGGATGATTGTTGCTAAATACATGTGCTCCTTCTTTTTGTTGAAATAATGTTCTTGATTATGTTAATCCTCTCAATACACGTCCTAGGAATCACCTCATTTATACCTATCGATTTCGGTCACTGTTGGGAAGATTAGTCTGTGTAACAAACAACAAATACGTTCCCCCAGAACAATAGTTACTTTGGTAAATAACATCTATACCAAGGGCTAATCAACCTCTCAACTTGACAATATTCAGCTCTTTCTAGCTGATGTTTGCGAGGTGGACTTTTTCTCTTGAATTACCTTTTGCGATTAGCAGAGCCATGCTCTGGGCTAATTCTACCCCGGTCCCAGACGGGGACATGGCTACTCCCCAATTTCCTCTATTGCCACGAAAATCATGTTTTATGATGCTTGTTGAAAATTATTGTTAATTAAAAAAAAACAATTTTAATCGGTGAAGTCGTAGTCAGGTTTTTCTTGAACTGTAGTTTTTCACCAATGACGTGAGAAACTAGGGCGCGTCAACCGTAAATTAATATTGCGCCGCCTGTGATATTGGAAGTCAATAATATAAGTTTGTTGTGTGGTTGATAATTGTTAATTTTTAATAGTTAATAAAAGATTATATTTTGGAAATAAGAGTGATATAGCAAAATACAATTATTTACTTGAATACAAATTATACGAATTTGTTTTTATTTGAATTACACACATCGTAACCTACCTTGTGTGGACACAACTAGGGCGCTTCAACCAGTTAGTTCTGCGCCACCTGTGATATTGTTATTAAAATGAGTATTTGGTGTTTGTTTTGGTTTATTTGGATTAAGGGCGCGTGAACCTTCAGGTCATATTGCTCAACTCTAGCATAGGGGATAGGGAGGAGGGGCTTTTGCTGATCAGAACCAGCCACGGTTAGGTGGAGAAAAGGGGTATTCTAACATCGCGGTCGTCATCGTCTTTGTCGTCTTTCGTGGTTTCATTGTCGTCATCGTTGGAGAAGTCGTCAAGGGAAGAGTCAAGGACCCCAGTGACGATTTTCAGAGCTTTCCTCTACTTTCAATGTGTATGTACTTCCCTTCTTACTAGAAGTAGCTGATGTTTGCAGGATAGACTTTCTCTTTAATCGCCTTTTACGATAAACAGAGCCAATCTTTTCTACCACTTTGTAACGACGGCGTGAGAAACAATGGCGCTTTAAACGGTTTGGTCATTTTGCGCCACCTATGGTATTGTTAGTTAATCAATGAGTTTTATTGTTTTGTAATTATATTTTTTAATAATATTAATATGTGATAAGATTGTAATTATCAAGATAAAATATTTATTTGAACGTGTTTGATGTGAATTAGATTTCTTTGATTTAATAAGTTAGAATGAGATATTCAGAATGTTTATCACCGTTATCATATGATAGACGTACTTCATATGACTGTTAGAGATAAATTTATACCCCGCTACCAAACGGGAATATTTCATGTTTAAATCGACCCGTCCTTCAGTATTTATCACGCACGAGATCATGTCAGCATGGATCAGAGTGTAGCTGTGCCAAGTATTTTTGTGACTTGGGATTATTAATAGAATTAATTTCAAGGTGGTTGAACCCAAACGATGCTCTGAGAGAGGGTTGGTCGTTGCATGTGTTCAGTGATGCAAGTCAACATGCATAATATGCATCTTGTGTTTTTCTGAGATGTGAAATCGCCTGTGATGTAACTGTGCAATTATTACAGGCGCGAGTGAGTATCTCGCCGCTGGAAAAACTGTCTATTTCTTGGTTAGAGCCTGTAGTTTGTTTAATTGGAGCTCGATTGTCTAATGAAGTGAAAACTGTTTTGAGGATACAACATATTCCATCATTTCATTGTACAGATTCAGTGATTGCTCTTTGTTGGAGTCGGCGTGAAGACCAGTGGGGGAATTACGTTTGAAATCGTGTCATTGATATAAGTTAATTAACTCAGGTTTGTCAATGGAAACACATACCTGGAACAAACAATCCCACAGATTAACCTTCAAGAGGTTGTTCGGTACGAGGAAAAGGAGGGACCAAAGTGGTTGTATGAACCTACGCAAGTATGGCCTTCTTCTCAGTGGGAATCGTTTTGTTTGGTACCGTAAATATTAGCAAAATTATTGAAAATAATAGCATGCTGCAATTGAGGCAACAGCCAGGGCAAGACCACTACAAACACTCAGTTCCAAAAACATCCACCTCCCGGGGAACCACTTTTATCTGGCTATGCCATTATATGGCAAAAGTATTAATGACCGGTTGGTCAAAGTCTCCCAGATTGGGGTCCTCACTATCGGCGCCAAGCTGATTCTGAGAATCGAACAGCTACGGAGTAATTTAAAATAATTATTTAATTAATAATATTTAATAATATAATAATAATTTAGAATAAGGCGACGTAAGAAACTAGAGCGCTTCCACCGGTTAGGTCATATTGCGCCGCCTGTGATATTGAAAGTTGATGAGATGTGTTAATGGTGTGTTTGATGATGAGATTGTTTTCTAAAATGATGATGACAACAAATAAAACAACAAAATAAATGTTTAATGTTTTTTTGTTTATGAGGTTTAAGGGCGCGTCAACCGTTAGGTCATATTGCGCCACCTGTGCTAATGAAGTTTTTTAGTTAGTTTATAACTATATATTTTCCAAAGGGGAGAAACGTAAGGGATGACGTGGGGAGACGCGGGGTGGACAGGATTGTGCTGGTCAGAACCAGCCACGAGCAAGGGGGGCATGGGAGTAGGTGTCGGGGGCAAGGGGCCGTGGCAGGCACTTGGCCGGGGTCTGGTCGGGGGGGCCTGAGACCTTGGTGAAATCAGGCCGGGCTCAGGCAAAGGACAGAGGGAATGGGGGGGTTTGGGGGGCAGTGGTAGGTGGTTCCCCTACGTCGTGGTCGTCTTCGTTTTGTCTCATCGTCCGTGTTGTTATTGTCGTCGTCGTCGTCGGGGAGGTTGTCAAGAGGAAGGGGAATTTTCCCCGACGACGACCGCCAGAGCTCGCCTCTAGATTCGGGGAGTTATATACTGCCCTCTTACTTGCTGATGTTTGCGAGATGGACTTTTATCCCTTTCCTTGCCTTTTACGATTAGTAGAGCAATGCTGGTTTGTATTAATCCCCTGGACCAGCCGGGGTTATTGATATAAAAGTAAATCCTTCTAAATATCCAATCACGTGACTACAGGGCAGTGTGGGGTGAAACACATTCTTTGTCTTGAGAAGTCAGAGATAAAACCGTGTGTTGGCCCTGTACAAACAGTGATCAGGCACGTACATGTAACGCGCTAGTGACAATGTACGTTCAAATGTCACGCACCACATTCCTCGACGCACACAACATTTCAGCTGAAGAGGACTTTGCACAACCAGACAAAACTAGTTTATAAACTGAACTGGGAATCTGCAGCTCCAGTCGAGTCCCGAGGAGAGGGTTCATCACCGACCAGGAAGTTTAAAAGGTGTACGTTGGCGGTGAGTTGTGGGAGTTTTTTATACTTTGATTTTACCACGTTCAAATATGACATATTTTGAGTTCTACGTTGTGCTGTGGGATAATTTTGGGACCAGAATGTGACGAATTGTAAGTTGAAGTGGGATTATTGTTATTCACAGTTTCTATTTATATGTGAGATAACTAAGAGAGATTTTAAAAAAGTTTTTTGAAGAATTTACCATGAATGAAACAAAATATTTGAACAATTGAGTGAGTCAAGGCTCCAAGAATTTTGGGAAGAGATAAGGTCTTCTAATTCAAATTGTTAAGCAGTGGATTATCTCGTTTTATGTGTTTTCTGCGTATGAAGGATGGCGGAAGATGTGGGGTTAGTTATAAACGACGGTAGCATTAATAATGCTTAGTTAAAAATAAAAAATATGAGTAAAAAGGAGTTAGAAAAATGAGCTTAAATAAAGAAGGTAAAAAAGAGGTGCTGATTGAAAGGCTAACACTCGCTGTTCAGAAAACTGTTGGCGTCGGCGAGCTAGGCCTAGGCCCAGACTCAGAGCTTCAATACACGTGCAAATGTAAAGAGCTCACGATCGAAATAGAACTCACAAAGAAGATAGTAGAAGACAAGGAAAAGGTAAATACCGAAATGAGAAAACGATTAAATATCCAAGCAGAGATGATAACATTACTTCAAAACATAATACAAGGTAAAAGTGTGGCTAAGGTAGTCCCGCAAATAGCTGCGATGCATCGTGGCGAATTGATATGTCGAAAAGATGCTGACATGCGAGCGGATACTTCGACTGATCTACATGGCAAGATAGGTCGATCGGAACAAGGAGGAGATGCGGCGGATCTACAGAGAACAAGAACTCAACATATAGCGCGATCGTGAATGGAAGCCAAAATACCAAGACGCAAGAGTTGGCTGTAAAATTCAAACCTAAATCACACGCCGCACAAGATATCAAGAAAACAAGAGAAGAAGTAAAACAGGCAGTTAACCCTAGTGAAAGGGGAATAGGAGTGACTAAAGTTAAAGAAATCAGAGATGGGGGAGTGGTGATAGTCTGTGACAGCAGAGAAGGCCAACAGGCTCTTCAAAACGAGACAACTCTAAAGCTTGGGAACGACTACGACATTACAAAACCAAATATGAAAAATACGGTAAAATTGTGGCTATTGGGGTTAGCAAAGAGGATGAACTAAGTAAAAATGAAATCTGGGTAAAGGAAATATGTAAACAAAATGAACTCAACACCATAAGTAACAACCGAGAAAACTTCTGCATGAAAATTGTACATATCAAGAAAAACTTCAACAAAATAACAGTTAATATAATATTTGAAATGGACAAGGAAACTAAAGAAGAAATCAGTGATAGAACTAGGGAAACGCTAAAGTCGTTGTCAAACGAGTGAGTGAGCCAAGTGTTGAGTACCCGGGAACATCCCCTTTCCTCCCCTATACCTAAGGCTGGATCGAGCCCAGTATGGGGATTGATATCGAGTACTCAACACATGGCTCACTCACTCGTTTAACAACGAATTTGGCGTTTCCCTAGTTATTTAAATTGAACATTTTAAATGCGAATCGTGTTCAAAATGTATTAGCGTAAAGCATTAACAAATTTCCAAGATGAAACAAAATCACCTAATTTTTATTTCCCATTTAACACCCCTCAAAAATAATATGTGGATGTAAAAATATAAAAAAAGTTCGAACTAACGGGAATCGAACCCCAACCCTCCGTGCGGTAGGCTAAATGCTTACCACTGTGCCATGTAAGCCACGCAAATCACGTTCCGCTAGCTGCTACTAAACAAATGCTATCGATCATTTAAAAAAATCACATTTTTATTTATTGTAGGCTTAAATCGCAATGGATCAAGCTGATTTTGTTAACAGTTCTCAGTATACTCGTACCGGATGTCTGTTTAAAATTTCAGCTAAATCTGTTCAGCGGTTCGGCTGATTTTCGACGTACAGACAGACAGACAGACAGAATCACAGAAAGAGAGCCGTTTGAGTTGAATGGAGACACTCGGTCGCTCCGCTCCCTCGTTTAATTAAAATGGGGTGGAATGTATGTAGGGTGGTCGAATATGTACATGTGATAAGGTGTTTTAAATGCTGCCGATATGGCCCACACAGTAAAACTGGACTTGCGTGCGGCTACTGCGGTGGGAACCATAAATCCCCAGACTGTACAGCAGACTCTGCTAGCTGCATTAACTGCATACAAGCAAATACAGATATGGTTTCAATTAAATGAAAACCACGAAGTGTGGGATAAAGAATGTGAATGCTATAAGCGCATTGAATAAAAAGTAGCAAAGAGGCAAAGGTTTGGGTGATCTTCTGACATCTCACACACAGATGGCACAACCATCCTAGATTATTATTACATACAAATTCCAGTCAAAACATCCTATAGCCTAAGAGCTTGGATCAGCCCAGTATGGGGGATTGAATACTCGAGTATACTCAACACATGGCTCACTCACTCGTTTAACAACGAATTTCGTTGTAGGATTAATATACATTTATTTTTAAAGTCATTGAAAGCGAATTAAAAATTCGATGAACTAAATTTATTACACAACCCTCTCATAATGTATAATAAACATAAATAAACTGGGTAAAATTAACCAGCAATTCGAATAAAAATGCTAATCAAATAATTTACATTACATCAATGCACAACCATACCTAATATTACGATCTTATAACTCACTCTCATTAGAAACCAATCAAAATAAGACACTAACTCTCCTCTATATTAATATCATTACATTAATTTAAATCACTATCACATACACTACAATACTCCCTACTACATATCCAATCACTCCTACTCATACCTCAACAATACGATTAATATAAACCTATAATACCAACTATAATACAACCATCACTCACATCTCAACATCAAACCACCTAATACTAATATAATACAATAAATTCCATACTCATACAAATAACTACAATACCATCCATATAAACTACTACTACATCTCACACTAATACACATACCCATACACATACTCACTACTCACATACCACTACCAATACCACATACACATACCACATACTCACATACTCACATACTCACACACTCCCATACTCACATACCACATACCACTACCCATACGCACATACGCACATACTCCATACTCACATACTCACATACTCATCCATACTCACATACCACATACGCACATACGCACATACGCACATACGCACATACGCACAACCACATACTTACATACTTACATACTCACATACTCACATACTCACATACCACATACCACATACCACATACCACTTACTCACTTACTCACTTACTCACTACTCACATACTCACTTACTCACTCACTCACTCACTCACTCACTATCACTATCACTACCACTCACTCACTCACTACTCACTCACTCACTACTCACTTACTCACTTACTTACTTACTACTTACTTACACTTACTTACTTACTTACTTTACTTACTTAATATTACTTACTTACTTACTTACTTACTTACTTATTTACATACTTACTTACTAACTTTCTTACTTTCTTACAGACTTACTTACTTACTTACTTACTTACTTGACTTACTTACTTACTTCTTCTTACTTAGGTCTCAATCTTCAGGTACTGCGCTACCCCCGCCAGGCGAAAGCGCTCGGTAGTTCTTCTTGTGTCTCTTCAAAACTTCTGCCCTGATGTCCAAAGTGTAGGTCTCAATCTTCAGGTACTGCGCTACCCCCGCCAGGCGGGAGCGCTCGGTAGTTCTTCTGTCTTCAGGCTCTGCTCACCTTCTTCTTTGACATCTCGAATAGAACTCTCGTCCAAACCACACTTAGTTACCAGCTAATAGTTTGTTGTAAAACTGTCAGCAATCCTCTTAGTCAAACATAATCGAAACCATATCAATTTGTTCTACTTAGTGATACCATGCTTGATGCGCTCAGCGCGTAGAACTGATGGACTAAGGTACAAATCAGAAGTTAAAAAACTTCTGCTTGTAGCAGGAATCGAACCGTGGACCTTCTTCATCGGAAGCAGAGATGCTAACTGCAAGAAAAACAAGCAATACAAATTCATTTTTAGGTTTTTGGATCTTCTTAAATTCAAAAGTCTAAAACTGACCACATTCGTGGATTGATCATGGCTGATAAACATAGAATCTACGAATGTAGAGCTGTCAATGTAGCTTATACTTTATTGACAAGTATGTAAAGTTTCATATATGTCGGATTCTTACCGACCGAGCGAATAGCTATGTGCCAACTGCCAAATGTGTCATTCAGGGGACATCGTCGAGAGGAGGCGACGAGATCCACCAAGACGACTACTAGTGCTCGCCTCTGGTTGCGGGAATTAATATACTCTCCTTATTACTAGCTGATGTTTGCTGTTGTCTTGTACGATCGGCGAAAGAAAACGCTGGGCTAATTCTTCCTCTGACCCAGACTGGGGTTAAAGTTGTGGGCTTATGACTGTCGTTTTAATACAAATGACGGCTTGGGCTAGTTCAAATAAAATAAATTAATAAATCAAATTCGTATTTAGAGTCTGTTCACTCAGTCACAGAACTGATTTTCAGCGTTGGACATTCGTTTTGGTTAAATTGGTTTAAGGACGCGTCTACCGTTAGGTCATAACACACTCCTCTAACCTAGGGTATATGGGGAGGAGGAGCCCATGCTGGTCAGAACCAGTCGCGGGTAAGGGAAGGAAGGGGGGTTTCTCACGTCGCGGTCGTCATCGTCTTTGTCATCGTTCGTTATGCAACGAAATAGATTACGCACTTACTTGGAACCTCTTACCTCTTGCCAAAATGCTACTCTGATTCATATTCTTGAGTCAATCTGTGGTACAAAGAGTGGTCACATCATGGAGCTGGATGCGAGGAGGTCTATTTTAGCTCAAATCGAACAGCACGTCCACGATCGTGTAGTTCCGGTTTGTGCCTGTTCGGCCACTTTCATCGTTATGAACAAGCTAGGCCACAATTATCAGGTTAATCTTGCTACCATGAACTGTGGTAGGCCCTAGGTAACCTTGGTTACCATGCGTCAGTTGAAAGAAAACAAACAAAATGGCTGACAATTTGAAGATGCTAACTCGTACACCGCCGACCACAGAGCTAACCTTTATAACTCCATGGTCACATGATACTTGCTAAAAGATTCTTCAATCGCGTTAGTTTAGTATTTTAGGTCTAAGAGTTATTTTAAACGTGGAGCGACTTGGCACATGGCTGGCTTCCGTAGTTTTGTGTCTTTACTTGGTGGAACATATCTATTTGGCCAAACCCTCATACTTTTACTTTTGACCCCCTCCGGCCCAAAAGCAGAAAGCTTGAATTATTTCGCTCTTGCCAAGTGTACAAGATTGTGTCAGATAATTTGTTCCACTATTCTAGCTCTTGTCATAAAAGAAGTACATTTCATTACAATCAACTCTCTTTTTCGTAATACAAATCCCTCTTAACAGGTGACAACTTGCAATGCACGGCCTCGGATTGAATTAATTACTTATTTGGATACCATAGTTGAGATTCCGTTGTCGATTTAGTGGTAAAAATGATGCCACATGACAGATTCCGTTGAAATTTAGTACTCTTTCTACACATTAGACGCCATCTTTGAATATGGCCGCCACAGATGATCGTATTGAGAACCGAACGGTTTTTGGTTTATTTGGATCAAGGACGCGTCAACCGTTAGTTCATAATGCACCACTCTAGCCCTGGGGGATATGGGGAGGGGGAGCCCATGATAGTCAGAACCAGCCACGGGTAAGAGGAGGAAGGGGGGTTTCTCACGTCGCGGTCGTCATCGTCTTTGTCATTGTTCGTTGGTCATTGTCATCGTCGCCGGGGGGTCGTCAAGGGAAGGGGGCAAGGTCCCTGACGACGATTGCCAGAGCTCGCCTCTAGTTTCGGGGAGTAAGATCCGCTCTTTCTAGCTGATGTTTGCGAGGTGGACTTTTTCTCTCGAATCACCTTTTACGATTAGCAGAGCCATGCTCTGGGCCAAAACTTCCCCGGGCCCAGACGGGTCTCAGCCTGAAAATGACTACCTGGGCCCCGATTCATGTACATTTTTATCCCGGTATAAGCAGAGTTAGGTGGTATAAGTGCGGTATAACTCCGAATCCAATTCATGAAGACTTATCCCGCCTCGCACGGGAGATAAGAAAATATGTAAACAGATGGCGGACATTTTAAATTTTGTGTCTATGTGTAAAACGAGAAAAGTTGTCATTACCCTCATAAAACAAATCAGAAACCGTCTCGGGCCTAGGCCCAGATGTAGAAAATTATTCATAATACAACAGTGTAGGCCTAAAGTTCGATTAGGCTATAGGACTAGATAAAATTAATACTAACATAACACGTTTGACAAGCCCTTGGCCTCTCCTAGGCAACCCTAGGCCTGCACGACCTTGTTTTGACATACATCCCGCACAAATAACTAGTTTTAATTACTAAAAGCCTTCTGCAGATGAACAATAGTATGATAGTCCTAGGCTATTCCAAAATTTACGGCAATAATACGCCTTTTCTTTTCTTTTAATGATCTCACGCAATCTTCTGTCAATAAATAAAAATGTAAAACAAAAGATGGTGCAAATTTTTAGTGTTCTTTTGCAAATCTGCTGATTTACATGGCTGTGGAATGCAGTGGAAAAAACATTTGTTGTACTTGTTGTTGGATTGAAAATTTCTGATTGGATGAGAGTTGCTCAGACTTAACCAGGCCTTATCCTGCCATGTCCTGCATTATACCGTCCTTATACCACTTATACCCGGGATAAATGTACATGAATCGGGGCCCTGGAAGTCTAGTTCTCGCACAACATGTATCAGGGGCGCCGCTTGGCTTGCGATAAGATCAGAGAAAATGAAGACTTGAGATACTAGGGCGCTTCAACGAGGTAGGTCACATTGCGTCGCCTGTGATATTGGAAGATAATGAAACGAACGAGTTTATGGTGTGCTTGATAATAATATTGTTATCTAAGTTTATAAAAGAGCAGAAAATTATAGAAATAATAGCAAAAAAAATTAAACGTGTTTGATATGAAAGAAATTTGTTTAGATAATTTAATTAGAAAGATAAATGAAGGAGTTGTGTTGTTGTTATCATATGATCAAAGTTCTAAATATGATTTGAAAAGTAATGTGCGCAAGACATCATATGGTACATTGCAGAATATGATGTCGTGAAAGACTACTGTGTTCAATCTTAGAACAAACAACAGTCGAGATTCCACCGTTCTGAGCTTTTGTACCTCAGGAGATAGTGCATTTGACAGTCCTAAATATTACCGAAGATGTTTAATAAGATTATGAGCTGCGTTGAAGAAACTGACAGTCTTTTTTTGATGTTGGGAATGCCAATTTAATTTTAAAAATATGCTTATGACGGACGCTTCTTGTTTTCACGTTTATATTTATTATATTCAAATGTAAATACTGTTGGCCACATTGATGTAACAATAAATCAACAGGTAAACACTTAGCGGTGATTAAACATCTTCATGTTTTAATCTTAACATTTCGATGAAAATAACTGCTAGAGAGAATCTATAGAGATGAATCTGGCGGTAGATTGGCAGTGCCCTCTGTACAGCGTAAGGCCATCGTAAACATAGTGTTAGTCTAGAAGGGTGAGCCGCAACCTTAGCTTGCACACCAATGGACAAGAATCGCTGTAGCGTCCGAGATTACCCGTGGTAGGGCTCCCTTAGCATTTGCCCGTCGAATGTAGCGTAGATAAGCGGGTGAAGAAGAAAAATAGATTAAAACACAAGAAAATATTGAATTTTATATTTTGATTTCTGGTATTGAGTTCCTTGTGTAGGGCCTAATGATTGACGTCCTAGACAGGGTCGAGCCAGCGACCTTAGCTTCAAACACCAATGACAAGACCGAACTTCTAGCTGACTTCAGCGCTCACCTGAGATTCACTCTGTGTAGGGCCTACCTGGCACGTCGTGGACAGGGTCGAGCCAGCGACCTTAGCTTCAAACACCAATGACAATACCGAACTTACTAGCTGACTTTAGCGCTCACCTGAGATTCGCTCTGTGTAGGGCCTACCATGTGCACGTCGCTAGACAGGGTCGAGCCAGCGACCTTAGCTTCAAACACAATGACAATACCGAACTTCTAGCTGACTTCAGCGCTCACCTGAGATTCGCTCTGTGTAGGGCCTACCATGTGCACGTCACTAGACAGGGTCGAGCCAGCGACCTTAGCTTCAAACACAATGACAAGACCGAACTTCTACATTCAGGCTCACCTAGATTCACTCTAGTGTAGGCCTACTGGCACGTCTGCAGGGTCACCAAGCAGCCTAGCTTAACACAATGACAAGACGACTTCTAGCACTAGTCACCTGGATGCTCTGGAGCCCATGGCAGCCCTAGCACGAGCACGACTTAGCTTAAACCATGAACGCCTTTAGCTATTCAGCGTCCTGAAGTCGAGGCCCTGCCCCAGACAGCGACCAGCGACTTAGCTCCACCAATGCAGCCAACTTCAGCTGACCAGCGCACTAGTTCCCTGAGGCTCTAGTCACGTCG
The DNA here is from genome assembly GCA_024449915.1 of Sweltsa coloradensis. Lineage (NCBI taxonomy): Eukaryota > Metazoa > Arthropoda > Insecta > Plecoptera > Chloroperlidae > Sweltsa > Sweltsa coloradensis. The sequence continues at coordinate 6,993 of JAMZAV010003188.1, read as the reverse complement.
TAGCACCAGCCTGCTAACACGACAGACCAACTTCACACTCACCACCTGGATTCCTCTGAGCTATCAGTGCTAACGGGTCGAGCCGCGACCTAGCTTCAACACCAATGACAAACCGACTTCTAGCGACTTCAGTCCCTGAGATTCCTCTGTGTAGGCCACATGTGCACGCGCTAGACAGGCGAGCACACCTTAGCTTCAAACACAATGACAAGCCGACTTCTAGCTGATTCACGTCCGAATCCTCGTGAGGGCACAGCAGTAACATCGAGCCGACTAGCTTCACACAGCGGATCTACTACTCGCGACCGAGCACCTGGTCCACAGGACTCGTGACTTCGGCCCGATGCTTAAATACACACTCGCTAACTCGCGCACCTGTCCCCTGAGCCTGTGCCTCGCGACATCGAGCACACCTTAGCTAAACACCTGACAGCGACCACGCTCACCATGAACGCTCTGTGTAGGCCTACCTGTGAGCCACAGTCGACACGACCTAGCTTCAAACCAATGACAGACCGAACTTTAGCTGACTCAGCGTCACTGGATTGCTCTGTTAGGCCTCAGTGCAGCGTAAGGCGACCAGCACCATCAAACCAATCAGACGACTCCTGATCACCTTGGTCTCTGGTAGGCATGCACGCTAGAAACACAGCCAACTTAGCTCACACCTGAGACCTTTAGCACTTCAGCGTCCTGAGTTCGCCTTGTACCAAGGCACGCTAGACAGGTCACCGGCTTGTTCCCATACAGGACCTAGCGTCAGCGCACCTAGTTCCCTGAGGCCTACGTCACGTCCTAGAGTCGGAGGACCTAGTCAACCTACAGCGACCAGCTACTCACCACGAATTGCTCGGTAGGCTCTGTAGCCTACAGGGTCGAGCAGCGACCTACTTCAAACACCATGACAAGACGAATTCTACTGCATTCAGCGTCACCTGAGATTCCTCTGTGTAGGCCTACCATTGCACGCGCTAGACAGGGTCGAGCCAGCGACCAAGCTTAAAACAAAAATAAAAACCCGGGGAACTTCTAGCTGCTTCAGCGCTCCCTAAATTTCGCTCTGTGTGGGGCCCTCCCAGTGCACTCGCAGACGGGTCGACCGCGACCTTATTTCAAAAAAAATGAAAAACCCGAATTTCTACATTTGTGTCACCATACCCTGAGCCCGGCTTTTGTTTTTCAAGAGCGCAGGCTGTGGTGGTCACGTTGAAACGTATCAATTTTGACAGCTAAAGTGGACTCCGTAGAGCAGAAAAGAACAGTCACATCCGTGCGCCTTGGCCCTCCCTAAATCTTGTATGGGGATATATTGATGGAGCAAATTTAAACGTTGATCTTGCGCGGCATTATAGTATGTAGGCGCAGCAAGAAGGTTAACCAAAAAGCTCGGGGCTGCAGACAAGTGGTTTTCGATACTCGGGGGGTTGTGGGCCCGATTCCGGCAAGGGTAATCCAAAAGGAAACTCGCCCACCACAACATGTAAACAAAAATAAAACAAAGCGAACGGTGTCACGGGGGGAACAAACAAGTTTGAAAAAAAAGGGGCAGACAGTGACAACATTATTCTAAAAACCAATTTCTAAATTCTTTCTTCCATAAATTTAAAAATGTTTGTTTTTTTTTGTAGAAAATTTCCCAAAAGTTAGAAACTTTTTTTTTTCCACCTATTGGCCTTGGCCATAGTCGAGAGCCAGGGCTAATACACCAACAACGTTCTTACCATTGTTGCCGAAATAAAAGAGGGGAATCTGAATTTTTAATAGGGGAACACTTTCAGCCTTTGGGGGGGGGGGGGGGGGGCCAAAAAAGGCTCACAAAAAAACGGGGTTATTTTTAAGGTAAAATTGCTATTCCAAGGAATTCTGGAAGAAAATTTACCCCCGTGGAGTTGAAAACCTCTTTGACCAACCACAATATGATTTTTCAAAGAGTGACTTATATAGGGTGGCAAAATAATTCAGAACACAAATATAGAAAGGGGTTTTTCCTGAGATAATTGGCAGCCAATTAAAGAAAACGAATGGAAACCTAAACTATTGTAAAAAAGAAGAAAATTTGTTGAAGGGATAAAGTTATCTTTTGTGGGTGCGTCGGAGCGAATAAACTTTAATTCCGCATCGATAACCCAAGCCCAACACATCCCGCACAATAACCGGGTGTGGTTTTGACGCTTATTAAGCTACACCAAACAAAATTTTCCTAATATTTTAACGGGGGGGGTTAACTTCGTGCAAATCGTTCGTTTTGGGAGTTTTTTATCTTAAAAAATGATGGGGGGGGGCCCAAAACGTGCTTCTAGCCCCAATGTAAAATCATGAATGGTCAACTTCGTCCCCCTGGGATGACTTTAGTTTTCGCGTGGAAGTTATACTGTTGGTTGATTGTTTGATCGTGACAAAAATATAATCTAGTTGGTGCTTCTTTCAGTTTTTAGTGTCCATAATATTTGCAATTTGGTTAACCATATATTTTTATTGCTGGCGATGTATTAAAGTGCAACTAAAATTTTAAAAAATATTGTTTTTGGGGGGATTTGTGGAATTAAATTAAAAAATGTGAAAATGATCGGTATTTCGGCCTAGAGTAAATTATTTAAATCATTTGAAATGCATTTTGAAACGTGTAAAAATCAATTTCAAACATGAAAATAAATTATTTATGTTTTTTAACTGTTGTTCATAAAAAACGTTAAAAAATACATTTCAAATAAAATAATCCAGTTCTTACAAAATAAAATTTTTACAAAAATCATAGTTTCTGTGTTTTCGGCATCATAAAGGCGAAAGTATGTGACTTGACGTGTCACCAGTTAAGTACTATAAAAACATGCAAAAGGTAAATTTTTTTAAAGATGATTTTAAAACAGTGCGTGTTAAATTGTATCTAATTTTGTGAAAACCCCCCCACAAAAAAAAGTAAATGAGGGAAAAGAAATGACGTCATCTTTTTGTGGTGTAAGTCAGGCTTCTATAAAAAGGATAAAAAAAGAAAAGAAAACCCTAATAAAATGAAAACTCCCAATAGATCCCGGGCCCAATGCAAAAGGAATCCCAAAAAAAACCATTTGTGACGAGTTCCTAAAAAAGCAATTAAAAAAGGGTTTCCCAGTTTTTTTTGAGAAACTCAATACCCACAAAATACGTTTTTTTGGGGCAAACAAAGTGGGCCCCGATCTGCCCAAAAATTCGCGTTCGACCCCTTTTATCGTACAATGCGTTCTATAGGGTTCTCCTTTTTAAAAAAGAATAGAAATTCCGACTTTTGAACCGAGTATCAGTGCGTGAGACCCGTTCCTCCTCTAATTAGGCAGTATCGGACGAAGGGCGTACTGTATCATTTAGACAGACTGGAGCAATGCTGCCAAACACGGGACAGGTGTGGCAAGATACGACGGTGCCCTCAGCCCGTCGGGCTCTCTTGGCAGGTTTGACAACAGGCTTAAAAAACCCCAGTGGGAAAGGTGGTCGAATCATTATCCTGCACATCGGAAATGAAAATGGTTGGGTGGAAGGTGGCGAATTAGTTTTCCGCTCAAAACAGACACGGGAGACTATCACGAAGAGATGAATGGACAAAAATTTAGAGACTGGTTTAGAGCCGTACTGCCCAAGCTAGATCCCAACTGCGTAATTGTGATGGACAACGCCCCCTATCATTCGGTCAAGATAGAAAAGTTGCCGACACAAGCTTGGAGGAAGGCGGACTTACAGACATGGCTAAAGAACAAGGGAATCAACTTTAACGATGACATGATAAAAAGCGAACTGATGGCATTAGCTAAGCTAGAAAAGCACAACTACGATAAGTATGAAATTGACGAGATGGCTGCAGATTCTGGCCGGATAGTATTGCGCCTGGCTCCATATCACTGCGAGCTCAATCCAATCGAGCTGATATGGAGCCAGGTCAAGGGGCATGTGGCAGCAAAGAACACCACATTTAAAATACAAGATGTGGAACGTCTGGTAAGAGAGGGGATAAGATTAGTAACCGCGGAACAGTGGGCAAATTGCGTGCGTCACGTTGTTGACGTGACCGAAAAAAGGTTTTGGGAATTAGATTTTATGATTGATAATGTTGTGGATCGCCTGGTTATACACGTGGGGGGCGATTCCTCTTCCGACAGCGCGAGTGACGACTGTGACATCACGGACATCGAGGAAGCTGCGTCTGCAGATGATGATAATGTGTTGGCTCTTCCACTTGATCCTTCACCTTCAACTTCATTTGCTTAAGGTTTTCCGTTATATACAGGTAAGCCACGCTCATACTACTAGGAAAACACCGTAGTCGTTGTTTGACGAGTGAGTGAGCCATGTGTTGAGTAGCCAGGAACATTCCCCTTCTTCCCCCTACCAAAGGCCTCTATAGGCTAGAGTGGTGCATTATGGCCTCAGTTGACACTCAAAACCCTATTAATTATACCTTTATTATTATATTTTATTATTATTATAAAAATATTATTATTATTATTATTTTAAAAATATTATTATTATTATTATTATTATTATTATTATTATTATTATATATATAATATTATACTTTGTGGGCTTCTCAAAGTTATGTGTATTAAATGCCTATTATAAATTATGTAACGTGTATTTGAGAACAAAAGCACATCTGAATCTGAATCATCAAACTTAAATGAAAATGTTCCCGGATACTCATATAAATATATATATATATATATATATATATATATATATATATATATATATATAAATATATATTATATAGGCTTGATAGCTATTCACTATACTTGCAACCAACTTGCATCGGATGTGATTGTACTTTGTTATTTCGGAGAGGCCCATCCTTCCCGTCAAACTCGGACAGGTTTATAACCTTTCATAATAGAGCAGGCGACATCCTAGTTTCTTTGAACCCTAAAACGCCGGCTCAGGATATGGTGACACAAACTATAGCTGACTTCAGCGCTCACCTGAGATTCGCTCTGTGTAGGGCCTACCATGTGCACTCGCTAGACGGTTCGCCGGTTATGGCTTCAACACCGTGCAGTACCAACTTCTAGCGACGTCAGCGACCTGGATCCTTGTGTAGGCCTACCATGTCACGTCCTAGACGGTCGAGCCAGCGACCTAGCGCTCAACCCAGATTCGCCGACTCTAGGCTACTCAGGCCTCACCTAGATACGCCGTGTAGGGCCTACCTATGTTGAACACGTCCAAGACAGGGCGAGCCAGCGTCACCTACTTCAAATCCCAATGACAAGACCAACTCTACGTGACTTCGGCGCTCACCTGAGATTCGTGGCTCCGTGCGTCCTAGCAACAGGTCCGCGCAGACCAAGGTCAACCCATGCAAGACCAAGCTTCAAAACACTGACAACCGCAACTAACGCTCTGTAGCGCTCATTGACGATCGCTCAGGGTCGAGCCAGCGACCTTAGCTTCAACCCAGTGAAGACCGAACCTTCTAGCTGACTACACCAAGCAACCTGATTTCGCTTGTAGGCCACTAATTGACTCGTGAACAGGGCAGCCAGTCGACTTACGCTTCAAACAGCCATGCCAGACCGAACTTCTAGTAGCTTCAGCGCCACCTGAGATTCGCTCTTGTAGGGCTACTGCACTCACGCTACTAGATTCGGCTCTGCCAGGCACCTAGCTTCAAACACCAATGACAAGACCGAACTTCTAGCTTCAAGACATCACCTAGATTCGCCTTGTAGGCCACTCATGCACGTCCTAGACGTCGCTACGGGACCTTAGCTCAAATACCAGACAGCAGACACTCGAGCTCTTCAGCGCTACCTTGAGTTCGCTCTGTTAAAGGCCTACAATGTCCAAGTCGCTAGACTCGATCCAGCGACTTAGCTTCACCAATTCGCATTGCGAGGCCGTACATGTCAGTCTGACAGTTCGAGCAGCCCTGAGATTCACATCTGATGAAGCCTACCATTGCACTTCAGGCTCACAGGGCGAGCCAGCCGTTAGCTTCAAACACCATGACAAGACCCAAACGACGTTCAGCGCCCAGAGATTGCTTCTGAGGGCATACAGTGCACGTCGCTAGCAAGGTCAGAGCCACACCTTGAGCTTCAAACCCATGAGGGACCATGACAACTCTAGTCGCTTCAGCGGTCCCGAGATTCCACTCGTGTAGGCTCAACCATGAATGACGTCGCTAGACAGGGTCGAGCCAGCGACCTTAGCTTCAAACACCAATGACAAGACCGAACTTCTAGCTGACTTCAGCGCTCCTGAGATTACTTCTGTGGCCCTACACAGGGTACCGTGGCACACCAAGGGTGTACACAGGGTAACAGGGTCGAGCCAGCGACCTAAGCTTCAAACACCAATGACAAGACCGAACTTCTAGCTGACTTACGGTCACCTGAGATCGCCTGTGTGGCCTACACCATGTCACTCGCAGTCGGCTGACTCAGACGCTTAGCTTGCAAACACATGACAAGACCGAACTTAGACTTCAGCGCTCCCTGGATTGCTCTGTGTAGGGCCTACCATGTGATTCGCTGACAGGGTCGAGCCACACTATGCTTGCAACATCAATGGACAGCCACGAACTTCTATACTTCAGCGCTCACGATTCGCTCTGTGTAGGCCTACCATGCACGCGCTAGACAGGCGAGCCAGCGCCTTAGCTTCACTAATGAAGACCAACTTGTGCAGTGCTTGACAGGCTCACCTGAGATCGCTCTGTCGAGCCTCAACTGAGCCACTCGCTAGATTCAGGGCTACCGAGTCGCTTCTAGTCAGGCCATACCAGACCGTCGCTGACTCAGGCTCACCTGAGATTCGCTCTGTGTAGCCTACCATGTGCCCCGTCGTAGACGGGTCGAGCCAGCGACCTTAGCTTCAAACCAATGACAAGACCGAACTTCCAGCTGACTTCAGCGCTCGCTGAGATTCGCTCGTTTGCCTTCAACATACTTTGACATACTTTGAACTTCTAGCTGACTTCAGCGCCAACCTGAGACCTCGTTAGGGCCTACCATGGCACTCCTGACA